>JAHDVE020007102.1:0-305142 GCA_022606495.2 Halesus radiatus
TTAGACATAATAAATTTAATAAAACTAGATACGCAATTACTTAATTCTACTGTTAAAGTCTTTGTACTTAAAATTAGAGGTTCACTGGCTTAGGTAATTACTTAATTCTACTGTTAAAGTCTTTGTACTTAAAATTAGGGGTTCCCTGGTTTAGGTAATTACTTAATTCTACTGTTAAAGTCTTTGTAGTTAAAATTAGAGGTTCACTGGCTGACATTGTGGGAGGAATTATGATTAGAGTCAGGCACTTCCCTTTTTGGTGATGGATGTCCAGGGTCCAGTGGCTGCGTTGTATGTCGAGTCCTCGCGTTCGCACTACGTATTCGTGTACCTCCGGATCGGGAGTAGGTGCAACGCGACGATAATCAGAGGCCTGGGCGGTCTCCGATGTTGATCTCCGAAGGGCGAAGAGCAGTTACTTCCTTCTGGGATGGAAGTGTAGAATTCCCTCGTCGTCAGAGGACCTGGGCGGCCTCTCAAAGGAGCGAGAATTGGAACCTTCCTGGACGGAAGGTTTCACTTGGCTGTGTGTCCTGGGCGGACTACTGCAACCGACTTTTCCGTCCTGGGCGGACTCTTGCAACGACTCGTGCTTCCTCGGTGGAAGACTGCACCCGACTCGTGCTTCCTCGGTGGAAGCTTTCACTCGACTGTCTCCTAGAGCCCACTGTCCTTCTGTCTACCTGTCTACCTGTAGGTATTATCTTTTAACCCGCATTGTTCAGCGGCCTTTGTTCCGTCGGTCGGCTCAATTCCTTTGAGGTGTTTATTGCCGTCCCATAAAATTCCAAAGGAATTGCGGACTTTCCCAAAATAGCAATTAAGATTATATTATTTTAGTTACGATTGTTCAAACAATAGGTTCGGCTAGCCTTTGTACTAAATTTTATTTTATGGCCGGTCTAATCTGGGAATTCCTATTATTTAAAATGCACATTTTAAATCTAAATATTTCGGTGAATTCGGTCATTTATTTTAGTTGATTACAAAAGGCTATATCATGGTCGTTCAAAAGGTTTCAAATGGCAACACGAATATGGCTTATGGGCATAATGGTCCAGGTAAATTTTTTGTATTATTTAATTTAAAATTATGCCACAAAGTGAATTTACAGTTATTGAAGACGAATTTTATATTATTTTTATTTTACAAAAGAAAATGTATTATGTAGATGAATGGTATATCGTATATCCATAGATTTAAAAGCATTGAGCTGAAGCAAAGATAAAATTTTAAAACCATGTTTTGACGTCTGTGTTCGTAATTTCTTTACGAATATTCGTCAAACCTCTTCATGTCTTGCCTTGATTTGTGAGGAAACAATTATTGGACATTCTTTAAAACGCGGGAGTTTGATTGTTTATTTAATAATACCTGTGGCAAAATCACTCAAGCCGAAGAGTTAATTTGACTCACATATAAATATAACCTAAAATAAACATTCTCAGTCAGTTATACAGTGTTAGAATAGTTTGTAAAACAGTTAGAAAATGTTTGTTCGACCTAAACCCGGTGATAAGGAAGAAGATATTCTTGCTATGCAAGAGGCCTACATGGCTGAAAAGGAAAAAAATAAGGAGTTTGAACCATCTGCTAAAGTTGTCAACTTAAGGAAACACAAAACTGATGTTATAAAACCAGTTCAGAGTTCACCAAAACAGTCAAAATACGCCGAAAGCAAGGGATTAAAGAAGGATGGTAAAGTCACTTTCAGTGACAGCCCTACCGTATTCGGGGAAGAAGCTGAACCAAATGGTAATCTCCCAATTGAAAAAGCTGTGCAAGATGATAAAGTTTACTATCCAGAAGTTATGCCTTTCGTTATGGGTGACATTGTCGAAAAGAACATTAATTTGATTGAATCTCCAGCGCAAAACATGCCTACCTCTAATTCTAACGGGTTTCCGGCCGTTAGAAAAAGAGACAAAACAGTTTCATCAGGATCTAAAAGCATATTTGCACAACAAATGAAAAAGAAAAACAAGATGGACGTCGATGAGCCGACATCCAAAAATGATTTAATCAGTGATGTAAAGGTTAAAATGGAGGTAGTTTCTTCGCATTGTCCCGAGCAGAGTGTAATTTTGCAAGGTGAAGATGCAGCGAGCATCCATAATGAGAACACAGCCTTGCTTGAAGGCATGTCTGAAAAAGAAATAATCGAAGAAAGAGAGAAGCTTCGCGACATGCTGGACCCTAGCTTATTAGAATACATCAAGTCTCTGAGGAACAAGGATAAGAAACCAACATTAGATGTAAAACCTAAAATTGAAAGCCAATCCTCTCCGGAAACAGGAAAATCTGAAGTCTTAAATAATATGGATCTAGCAGACAACGATGTGATAACGCATCCCAATCTTCAAAACTGGATTCATTTCGACACCTTAGAACAAGACAAGCTGCAATGGATTAAAAATATGGAAGCTTTTGATAGCAAACACTCGGACAAACCTTATGAAGCCAGATTCAACTTCAAAGGATATCTTTTACCATATTCCATGGACTACACTGAGGAGACTAAGACACTCTTCCACCACGGAGAAGATGCTCACAGACCTGGCTATTCCCTGAGTGAACTATTTCAGCTCAGCCGTTCAACTGTAACTCAACAAAGAGTATTAGCTCTCAATTCCATCGCTGGCATTCTCGAATACTATAGCCTCGGCATCTACAAAGGTGTTATTAACGTGCCGATAACTAAAATATTCTTTGTTTTACGCTTTGCATTGGATGAAAATATATCAATTGTATTGGAGCCAACATTAAAAGCGTTAAGAAACTTGTTTTACAACAGAGTGGACGAGGCTTGTTTGGATTTCTTGCTCGGTTCTGAAAATGGATTGCTTCAGCCGAGATTAATATCCAAAAAGTTTGAAAATGAAGACACAGATTCGGATGTGTCGGAATTAAAAGATTTTCATCTCGTCGATTTGGATTTAGTGAGTGGGGCTATTAGGACAGATATCCTTACTAGAATCCGATACATTCTCAATACTGTTAAGCCGACAGCTTCGAGCGTGGAGTACTGTTTAGAAATCCTAACTCGAATAGCTCGGGGTACTTTAGAAAATGCAGAAACTTTATCAAACGTGGAAGGGTTACTGGAATGCATCTTTGCAAACTATATTCCTAAGTTTATTTCAACCGTGACAACGTCTAAAACCAACACTGATAATTGTAAAATTATTTTGAGTGCTTTAAAGCTTGTAAGAATTCTAGTGTGTCAATCAAAAAAGACTGCAGAACGTTGCTATTCTGAATTTAATATTACCGAAAGTCTTTTAAATTATATTGGCAACACCGTAGCCGAGAATATTCTTATTTTGAAGATTCAGATTGAAACATTCTACCTTTGGTCATCACTTTTAACTTATGGAATAGGTCTGAACGAACTCATGGATTTAACTAGTGTACTCCACAAGATTCTTGATAATCATATCAGGGGGACAGATATGAAGTTATCTTATCCAGTTGTAATGCATTCACATGCTGCAGCCTTATTTACTTTACTGACAAACGCGAGATTGGCTGCGTCGCATGTATCCGTGTCTCATTTTGATTATGTTAAAGAATTCCACCATTTGATTGTACTGGGAGCCCAGAAATGGATGTCTCAAGTAGCATCTTTAGGGAATTTTACAGCGGGACACTTAAAATCACTGTCTGCATTATTGATTTATTTAAACATAACCCTTCAATTGGATAGAGATAAAGTACACGGCAGTGTCGAAATTTTGAATGCTTGTGTGAAAAGAATGATCAACTCTGAGGGCTTTTCAAAGATTACAGCCAAAATGGTTGATTGTTCTAATCTGCTTTCAGCAAATGACGACATCACAAATGAAAAGGATAAAACGGAATCGAGCATTCCAGGGCTGAATAGTTCTGTTATCAGCAATTCTCAGAATTTGCAACCCACGATAACGGCTTTATCACCCATTAGTTTCATATCTTCACTTTCGAAATACATTTACACGTCGAAAAATAAAGATCTTGCAATTTCTTTTATCCAACAAAAGAATATCTTTCATTACATTAAGAGAATTAGCCTGTCGAATCAATTGAATCTCTCTGACAACTGGTTTTCAAAAGTAGAATTGGATATCTTATGCAACTGCATATGTTTTTCAGCATCTCTTGATTTCTCAGATATAGAAAAAGAACTACTCTACAATTTTGCTTTCAAACTCACTTACATTCTTAGTCCGGAGTATAGGAACCAGCTGGAAGTTATATTGAAGCAGATAGTCTTCAATAAGAAGTGGTTTACAACGGATCGTCTTTTGCGAAACTTGAATATATCAGAAACAGACAACATTCTAAATCATTTGGATGCAATCTTCCAATGCTACGCTAATGTTCTCCGATTGAATTACAAAGGTGAAACGTCGTCTTTGACGGTTTCAGATTGGGATCAGAAGATATTACCGAGAGATTGGATGTTTCTTCCGATACTCGGGTTGTACACGAAGAGCCAAGATCCTGAAGACCCCAGCATTCCTAAAGAGTTCTTGAAGACAAAGGAAGAACTCATTAAAAACGTTGTTATTTGTTCGTTAGAATGGATTTTAGTATCGGAGCTTTATTTCCCTGAAATAACAAATGAAATCGGTTTAACCGACAGATTTTGCCGATTGTCTTGTGTATTTTTATGTGATAATTCGTTATTCTTAGACGCAGCCATTAAACCTCTATTGCACAAGTGTATAAAGATCATTTTCGACATTGAGAATAGTTCTTCGTCGAATAAGCTTAATTTTGACAAGAGTTTGCTAGGCATTAACAATTTCCAAGACCTCTACACGCAGTTGGTCGACCAGTTTCAAGCGGTTAGCTACGGAGACCCAACGTTTGCCGCTTGCATTTTGGTTCCTTTGGCTCAGCAACACAATATCAAATGGAGGAAGTTAGTCTGGTCAGAATACGCAGCTTGTTTGAGGGCGTTGGATTGTCCGCAAGAGTTGTTGTGTTACAAAATGCAGAGTTATCTTAACCCTGCCGAACTAGATTTTTCTCTGCTAAAGTCATACCATCGAGCAATGATTAGTAATCTATTAAGGCAGGGCACTATTGCATATAAAATAGCTAAAAGCCATGTAGATTATGCTCAGAGTAGGCAAAAGGCCAGAAACATAGTTAATTAAGTACTTTTTTTATTTTTTTATAGTTTTGCTTACCTACTTAAAATGTTGTGCTAGGATGTTGACTTGTTACTATTTTTAATTTATTTTTTTTTATCTTTCTCCTATGCTAATTTTTTTTATCGGTGAGAATGAATTGTGTTAAATATGTAATTTTTTATATTATTAAACAGCATTATTCGAAGATACCAACACTGTGTTTTATTTCACCTGTGATAATACTTTTAATATGGAGATAAAAAGATAATATTATATTTAATGATTGAAGAAGGCACATCCCAGAGTGGTAGATATTTTCAGTATCGCCCTGGTGGAAAACCACCATTCAGAATCGAAACATTGATTGACATGGCTTTAGCCATGTTTAGTTACCAGATCTGAATAGCCATAGCCAGGTACTTCCACATCTCCTTCCCCTCCTCACAACATACCCCAATTGGGGATGCCATAGTCTCACTGGCTCCGGACAGTTGGGAGCAGTTGAGTCTTATGCGGTACTCGCATAAAAAAATAAAATATAATTTTACCAATATGAAACAGACAAAGATGACGGTCGCAACTGGGACTTGAATCCGAGACCAACGCCTCTAACAATTAAGGCTTAATTGCATTCTGTAATTTTTAACAATCTCCTATTCCCGATTTGAATTGCTAACATTATCTTCATTTAGAAAGTAGACTGAATGCTGTAAAAAAGAGATCTCTGAGTCGAATGTGTGGTAAAACCATGTATGATCGTGTGAAAAATGTTGAGATTCGTAAAGATGCAAGACTGATGTAAGCGTAGTGAGCAAGATCAATAAAGGGACGCTCAGATGGTTTGGGCATGTAGAGCGAATGAACGAAAAGAGGAGTGTAAGGAGAATATATGATGCGAATGTGAACGGAAGAAGAAGACGGGGACGTCCGAGGAATACATGACACGATCAAGTGAATCAAATACTTGAGTCGGGCCTTATCAGAAGTCGGAATAACAGAAGAGAATGTATGAGACGTTGTATGAAAGAGAATGAAGCAAGAAGTGTATGCCAAGATCGAATTGTGTGGCGGTCCGTCCTCTCTGCCTACCCCTGCGAAGAAACGGCGTGATGGTTAGTTAGTCAGTTAATCTTCATTTATTTAATTTCCATATTAATTTTGGCTGTCATCTTTTTGCTCTATTGGTAGAGACGTTGGTCCCAGTAAGCGACTGCTATGTTTTTAATTTCCGTGTATTTGTTTCATATAATATTATTTTCATTGGAAGTTGTAGAGATTATCTTCTTCGGTGATAAATATTACAATTATATTTATCGGCATCAATAAGTTATTTCTAGTAAATTAATAGTATAATAATATATTATCTGCTTTCCAAAAATTTTTACTTATCTTATTATTTTATATTTCACTGCAGTATTTAAATTATCCAAAAGCCATAAAAGTTTATCGCATTTTTGTCTTTCATTGGTACAAAACTGTTTGAAACAAATTTGTCTTCCAATACATGAGTGAAACTTTTCGACATTCGATTATCAATTTGTTATTAGTAAGTTTATTGCAAAACGTTTGGCGCTATTTTTTCAAATTTGGCACCCGGCCATATTTACTGAAGAAATAAACGAATCACAAAAGACTATCTGAAATTATAATTTTAGAATTCCCCTCAGAGGCGGCATCCCCGTACCCGAGTGCGCAATCGCTGTTTAATCTGCCTTAAAACAGAAAACAAATTAGTTAAGTTTCAGCCACTACACAGAAAGGTTCGAACGTTTCCTTATCGCATGGATAATTTTACTAAAAATGTTACGAACGTTTTGCTATTGAGTTGTTATTTTACCTGCTCGATTATCATATATTCTTTCTTGTGAGGGCAATCCTTTAGTCAAATCGTTTGACTGATATGTGAGGTTAGAACGTTCGCCGAAATACGTACGAGACGTCAGATCCACAATTAAACTTTATTTATACACTGTTTTGAGTAATTACACAAATCGGAAACATGGGTGACGAAGAGACTACGAAATTGTGTACCAATTGGCAAGTATTGATGTGTTTTTATCCTTTTCACAATCTGTTAAACTGCAATAAGAAAATTCGCTAAAATTTTCATCGAACTGATTTGGGGACCGTTGTTTATTTCCAATTGTTTTTATTTGAATATTTTATGTGTTTACTTGTATTTACCTAATCATGTTTATCCCAAGCATGTTTGTTAGGATTTTAAACTACGCAAAATGTAGCAATTCCTGTATTTTTCTGTTGTTTTTACGCCGTTTTTTGTGCGAGCAAATTTTCGCAATTTTATGTATGTCACGATGTAGGTTTTTGTCAATTCAATTGCTATTACATATCTTATCGATTAATGTTTTCGAAAGTTTGATCAAATCTTCCAATTAAAACAAGTTATTTATGTACCTACCTATCAAATTAATATTTTCTTGCTTATCTACCCAATTTTTTTTGATACGCCAGTTTTGAGTGCGTTTTTCCTTTTTTTTATATCAATTTTTTGTCCTCAAAAATAAATTATTAACGTGTATATGTCTGTATTATGATAATATTGTATATGATTTTAACCCTTAAAACATCTGTTTGCAACCATAATGTAGAGTATTTTAAAAGTAATTAATATAGTGAAGTTAAAAACGCTGAAAAGGAAATATGTATGACTTTTTATCAAGGTCTATTCTTTTGTTCAATTCAACCCAATTCACATATCACATATGATCTGTCAAAATTTGATATATTGTTTTTATTTCCCATTTAACTAGCTAACCACCAAGCCATTTCCAGTATGGATTGCCTCACAACTCTGTCTTGGCATATCTATACTCTTGGCTTCGTTTGTCATGCATCGTCTCATGTACCTACTCTTCTGCTATTCCAACCGACATGTTCAACTCAAGTATTCGATCGTTCAATGTCTTCCTGGGACATCCTCATCCATCCACTTAACCTTTTCTCCGCTATCCAGATGTACATAGAATTACGGGTCTGCGCTGCAGTTTTTGTGACAATCATACATTTTCTATGAAAATATACACGCACTCGTGTAACAATTAAAAGGTTAATATTCCTTTCTCTATTCATCCACTCTACATGTCTCCAAGCCATCTGAGCGCATAGATGTATATAATTAGATGAGATAAGTAGTGAAAAAAAAGGGGTTGCACTCTGTTGGATGTTGTGAACGTCCAACTCTATATCAACACTTTAGTCGACCTACAGCCATCGACCGCGTTTGAGTATGATATATAAAAGATGTGTTTGTGCTGTGCGTTGCATAACCACAGTGACATCTCTCAAAAGTTTAAAAAGGCTGACGGAACTACTTCCCACTGGAAACTGCGTATCATCCCGACCGAAGATTGGAAAGTGTCATTATGCGACTTTTCATGGGGATTGTCTACTCTATTTGTAATCTAGGGATTGGTTTATATCCATTTGCATATTTGGACCCTTTTTAGTCATTAGTACATATTTGTAATGCGTATTTTAGCCACGTTATTCTTCAAAATATGAGCTTTTCAAATCAAATTAGAAATGGTCTATATTTTTGACTTTTCCGAAGAGACAGGTTATTTTTGGAAGTGGTTCATGCCCCCTCCCCCTCTCACCACACCCCTCTTCGGTTTCTGAAAAAGATAATAATAATGAAATTAACAAAAGTTTTTGTTTTCATAAATTATGACAAATGTTCGTTTTTAGTATTAATTTTATTTTTATGTGACATCTCACAAGAGTGCACCTGTCTATACAGAGCACATACAAGGGAACTATATTCACCCGGTTGGGCAACATTGAGAATCGGATTAAGGAGGGGGCGTAGGAAGGGATTCATTAAGGCCCGGATTAAATGCAGGAAAAAAGACATGCCGGTAGCTCATTCCACAAAACTTACACAAAAACCAGTCGGCGAAACGACCCGTTCTCATGAAGCCAACGTCAACTGTGAACAAAATAAAAAGAATGCTTGAACAATTTTTTTTTGATTAACTGTAAATATTCAAATTCGAACAACATGTGCACTTTTGTCTCATTTTCGCTAAAAACAATAAGTAGGCGTATGCTGTTTCTCAGTGACGCTTCGCAAGGACATCACTATCGAAAGTGTATACATATGCACCAATACACACAATGCTAAGTATCTGTTGGTTGCTTCAACTCTATTTGTTAAACCTGTAATAAATTTTTCCTTTAGTTTTGCTTTATAAATAATGTAGCTTCGTGAAAACAAAAACAATTATGTTTGAAGAAACCCAATTGAAAATATTTTGATAGCCAAATAACAAACAACATTGTGTCCTTAGTGCAACCTACCTGCCTGCAAAGTTATCTGTGTCAAGCTGTAGTTAGGTACCCAGCCTTCCAGTCCAGCAATATTAATGACCTCTGGCGAAATAATATTTCTGCCTAAAGAATATTGCAGAAATTTCCGTGTTAATCTCCAGTTATTTTTGAAGCCATGACTCAGAAGTTTTCTAGAATAATGATACACAATTATTTGCCGGAATTTTCTGTTAACTGTGGTTTTATTATATTATTCTCGTTTAATCGGGTAGCCTTTAGTGCACATTTAAATAGTTATTTTCGTTCAATAAAAGATTAATAATCCCGCGTTTGGAGAAAAAAATTACTCGCATTAGTATTTATTTATTTTATTGTGTGAAGCCATGACTTTGTCCTTATCCATTATAATTAAATGAAACAATAAAACTTTGTTTTAATCGCTTTTTATTTTTAACGCTGACTCAGAACATCCGGTCCATTATCAGGGCAAAAAAAATACTAAACACTATTATAAAATTATGACAGAACATACATATTAGGTGTGTCACAGTGGGGGTGGGGATGTGGATGTGACTAGGAATTACTGAAGAGTGGGGGAAGAAATAAAGATTGAGGGAGGGGTGAAAGGAAACATTTAAAATGGGGCTGTAAAATAGGTTTTTTGATTGTCAATAATAGACTCATTATTATTAAGGGATTTCTTAATTTCCAAGGAACAGAAGCCTTTTAAATTTATTTATTTATACTGGGTTTTTACAGATGTTCACACTTATGTGAGAACAATCCGGTTATAAAAACTCTAACTAAAATTACAAATAATCAGACAAGGAATACACAAAATGTAAGAATACAAAAACTCACTCAATGATACATACACAATACAATAGACACAAGTGATATATAATATAATTAGCCCAATCATTGTTACATATTTTTAAGTAATAGCAGGAAATTTTTTCTGAAACTGTACAGATTATTGACAAAAATGTGTACATTAGCACACTCTATCTTATTATATAGTCGACACATTTGAGGCAGAGGACTAAAGTAGGCAATATTATTTCTGAATGTATTCAGGTGGAATGTGCTATGGCCTCTTAAACAGTACGAATTAGGTACATTTATTTCAATACTGCTGAGAAATTTCATAATACAGTCGAACTTAGTTCTAACAAGTACGAGGGGACCGACTGAATTTGCTCCTTTTACCTGTTACTCATTATATCCGAAAAAGTATAAAAAAACGTATGCACCCACTTACCTACCGCTACAACAACATATACACTTTTATTGATAAAGTTTATAATCATTGATTGATTTCAAGATTTCGCTTTCATGTTTTTCAATTTCTTCTTCAAAACACTCGAGGCATCGTAACTTTAATCATCCGGTTCGGGGCTTCCAAGAAAAAAATCATTAATTTTTCCATCATATCACTAGCTAGTTCTGCCTATTGTTCGGGTCATAAATCACTAGCTTGTGTGATTTTAATGGTCATAAAACAGGGAAGTACAGCCCCTGACCCAATTCGTGCAGCCCGCAGGCGAATTTCGTATGGCCAATGTGGCTCCTCTACTAAAAACGTTGTCCACCACCGTCATAATCTTACCCCACATAGGGATGTAGGTATTTGTACATTTTTATTAGTTTTTAAAACAAAATTGACGATAAGTAGTAATACAGAAGAAGATGTAAAAAGGGAACAAATTGCAAAACCCAATTTTCGCACGACTCGCAAATTTTATGACAATTTTACATAGTGCCCGATGGATAGGAATGTTTCACTTTACCGACAAACTCACACAGATAGCACCATAAAATTGCCGCTAAGCCGTCACCTTTTTGCCTGTTATTTAAAAAAAAAAAATTTTTGAATAATTATTGGATAATTTTTATAGCACCGTTTTTGTGAAAAATCATATCAAGGGTACTGTATGGTCCATGTATTTGGAAATTGTGTTGATAAAATTATTTGTACGGTATATCAGTGAAGCTTCCTCGTTATAACCGCCAACAATTGTTTGAAAATAAGCCTAAACCAAAATATCATTGTGTAATTGCTCGTTATAGCTGTGAACTCGCTATGGTCGTGATCTTTATAACCAACTTCGACTGTTCAGTTCAATCAAGCAACCAAATCTAGCTATTGTTTATTATATAATATATTGATGGGTGCATTCTGACATTTTATAGTAGACGAATAATTAGGATGGTGCATCGTTTAAACCAAGGATGGCTCGTAGGAAGATTATTCTTTAAAAAGGACAATGGCCCAAATGTATGTTTTTTACCACACCAAACGGCATCCAGAAATTAGTGGTACTTCGCGAAAGGAGATGATTCTACAATTTTATATTTTAACTTTTTTTTTATTATCTAATGCTTTGCAAGGAAGACAATTACACAGACAGGGTGATTTTTTTATATTTCTGAAATTTATGAATCGAAATTATGATGTTGGATGTTAGATAAATAAATAAAACAAAATCAAATTCACGGATTAAAATATAATAAAAAAATATATATATTTATGATGTTTTTGACATGTGAGGAACAAAATTTCAAAGACATAGTTAGCAGTTTGGTATTGCCATAGTAATGAAAAAATGTAGTTCCACTTAAATGAAAGCCGGTAAAAATTCTTTTAGTACCCAGTTGTCACAAATTGAAGCAAAAAAATTCTTAATGTGTTTTAATTTTACTGTGCTTAATTTTTCTTAAAGTTTATTTCGTGGAATTTTACCCTGACACTGTTTTGAGGCGTTCATAAAATGAGGAAGGGAATATATAGTTGGAAATTATCTGGCTATTCAATTCTGGTTACTATACATTGCCAAAGTCATTTTAAGAAACTTTAAAATTCCGAATGTTGTATCTTGGAACTACTCTAGAACAATGAGCAAAAATAAAATTTCTCCTTATGTATTTGATACTTACTCTATTTTAACCCCTCCTGGCTGGTGCTGTCAACTGATTTGACATTATGTCAACATGCTGTCAACTAATTATTTAAATATCTCTGTAAATATACTAAACACAGGGTTTATATTTTAGGTGTTCCTCTGCAGTGCATTTATGTATTTGATAAAATAATTAAACTGTGTAAGTATTTATCGAACACAACAGAAAAAAATGTTTTGTCAATAAATTAGGAAAAAAAAAGTTAAAATATGCATATGTTTGCTTGCGTTGATAACTTGCAGAGTGGTGTGGTTATGAGCGAGAAGGGTACGGGGTTTCGCTCACCGTGCCAACATTCGCGGTTGTTATGATTTACATAAGTAATAAATGTAAATTATTCATTTTTATCCAACTTAAATACAAAATTCTAAATGCGTACCATGTGTACTGAGTACAATGAGTGCACAGCACCGCAGCTCAAGGGATTTTCTAGCACCGTAAGGGAAGGGTTGAACCAATTTCTGACAATACCCATAACAGACTGATTACTAGATATCATATTATATGCATTTTCATAAATATGCATATTTGAACCTTTTTTGTGTATATAATCCAATATCTACTGATTACACTTCACGCATAGGTTTATCACATGCAGGTTGAAGTCATTTTTATCTTTTTGATGTAATTACTGCACAAGAGTCCCGACTGCCTGGAGCCAATAGGACTGTGGCATCCCCAATTTGAGAAATGCTTTGTGGTTAGGGGAAATGATTGTAAGGGGGAGATGAAAAATGGGAAGCTTGTCGAGTACCTAAATATTCAGAATGTACCACTTAACATGGGTAAAGCCATTTCGAACAACGTTTCAATTCTATTCAATGCTGAGGCGATACTGAGAGTATCTACCAGTCTGATAATCTGTACTTATTGTAATAATATTTTAACCATCGTGATAATATGTTTTACACATAACAATGGTATGACAATTATTGTATCCAAGTGTTTGTATCAATCTACAGGGTTATTCAAAATGATGTACTCAATTTCACAACTTCTCCTCTGATACATGCTGTCGGTCAGGGAGAGAGAGAGACATCCATTTTCCTTTACAGAGACATCCAGTTGCTCAAATTGGTAATACAACGACAAATCCTCTTTCTAGTTGAAGGTTAAATCTTAAAATGAAGTTAAAAGGTACGCTGCACTACAGTTGCTGACTCAGTTTTACAGAACTCACAAACACAGAAAACCTTGTACTGCATAGTAGCCATTTTACTCACAACTGACGTGAAATGGCTGCTTGCCAACGCAAGCACTCTAGCGGTTTTTTGCGCAACTATGAGCGATCTAGCGGTGGGATTCGACACTTTCGGACCGCTTCTTTTAATTGCTGCATAGAGCATGTAACATATAATTCAAGAAATATAGCCGTACGAAATTGAATCCATCATTTTAAATAACCCGGTATTACATAAATTCATTGTTCCCACGAAATATTGTGAGTTTAAGTTTTAGACTTACGGAATTCGATACTATTAAACAAAACATAATTAATTAGTTCAATGGCGCCAGCTTGAGAATTTATTAATGAATTAAAAACGCACAATATGTACGCCAGTTCCAATTTTGAAAATATTACACATGTACATTATATTGTTTAATTATAATCTTTAGGACTCTTTATCCATGCATTGTCCTGTGGCAGCCTAGTTGGCTCAATGGAAAAGCAATCTGTCTACCAAATTCTTAAAGTCTAAGGTAAAAGATATCCCACAAGAGTGAAAATTCACACATTTCATAGTATTCAAATTAACTACTTCTAATTTCATTTAATTACCATGGAAAAAATACTTAAAACATTGATTTTGTTAATAAATTTATATTGTAATAAATATGTTTTTTGGAATTAAACACCAAATGAATTGTGGACATTTAATATTTATGTTTGTGTGCATGTAAGGGCATGCTATTAAAAAAAACACAATATTTAATTTAATATAATATACACGAGAAAATCATTCTGTTAATTATATTATCATGGATGATTTTCTTCTACATTTAATTTTAACGTGTATCTCATAATAGTTGATTTAAATTAATTTAGTAAATAAAATTATTAATTTTTTTTTCTTAACTCCACACAGTATGCTTTGAGGAAAATAATTTCTCTCAGGGCCTATGTCATCTTTGGGGATGCTGTGTGGAGGGTCTTTTTGAGGAAAGGTAGAAGTGAACGTTGAACACAAGAACGAGTCATAATCACAATTTTTTTTTTATTAACTAAAATAAATTTAAAAAAAACATAGTTTCTTTCAAAAGAAAAGTACACTTTTTTCGAGAACAAAATTTGATATTTTTTTCAAATAATAATTGTTGTATGTCTGAACCTCATTCAATTATCAGTTTTTCGGAATCAGATGTTCTGATTTTCAAATTTCTCATCACAACTAGGCACATGTTAATACAATATTTTTTTTCTGAACTGATAAAAATTAATTGTTCTGTTTTGCATATCGCTTTGCAATTCATTATGTAATTCAATAACACTATTAAATATGTTGTAAAATTATTATAAATATTTATTAACTGCAAGATTATTATGGTGACACATTATTTATCAGTAGTTTATGATTATGGAATAACATTTTCGATATTGATAGAAATAAATTGGTAAACTGAATGGATTGTAAAATACTTAAAGATTGGAGAGACCCCACATTTGGATAGATGCATAGCTCAAACAAGCAGTTGAGTCGTTTGAAAAACATTATATATTTATAATATTGTCTTTAAAAAGTAGTTTTTGTTTTTTTAATAATTGTAAAGACTAATATTTAAATACTAGAATATGACCATTTCTTTTCTATCTTTATTATAAAGCTGAAAATCTGTTTTTGTTTCCCTTTACACAAACCTGAATTAGTAAGCAACTGTTTTACGCATTTATTTAACACAATTGTAGTCAGTTTTTTGGCTCTCCTGAACAATTTACAAAATTTTACAGTCAGGTTATGTTTAGTTAAGCTCATTACACATGGCGAATGTAATATATATTTATATTATAGTACAACATATCTCATGATATCGCTCATCATACAATGCCTTTGGTCATTGCAGATGGATAGTATGATATATATTTGCATGTAGTCTAGATATATTCCTTGATAGGCTGACTGAGCAATACGTGTAATATATATTTTACCCCTCTCCTGCCACACCGTGCTCCTCTCCCCCCTTCAGCCTTGCACGTATTCAGCCGTCCGGCGTTCTTCCCTGTAAAATAATATATCAAGGGTTGCCAACCGGTCGATCGATCATTTTGATCAATCCCAATAATTGCGTTTGTGAATTTTGAAAAATGATTATTATTTCCATATTTTAAATTTACACCATGGATGAAAATAATTATATCCTGGTTTAGGATAACTTGGTTTTGCTAGATCTGTGCTTATTTGTTAATGAAGCAATTTAATGGCCAAAGTTTTAAAGAACTAATAAAGGTAACTGTAAAAAAAAAATTGTTAGAAATCGATCCCATGAAAACTAATGTAAAAATATTTCTAGGTTGGGAACCCTTAATATATAATATAATTAATATTTTTGATTGTGAGATATAAATATATATTATATTCACTGTGTATAATGAACTTTATGCTGACATTATGAAGTCTTCGATATACGAGGTGTGTTCAAAAGAAAAGGTGAATTTTGAATTTTCGCGGGCTGTGTACATTCGATTATCGATTTTTTTTTTGTTATGTTGGTACACATATGTTTATCATATGTTAGCATTATCAGCCATTTTGGATCAGTGGTTTGTTTTTGACAACTGGAAAGGTTAGTCACGTTTTTGGGTGTTCTTCGATTTTTTATTTAGGTTCGTTTTCTGAGGCATCATCAGTCCGATTGAAGTGAAATTTTAGATTTGCTTTATTTTCTATGTCCTCATCAGCATTTCTTCAAAAAAAATTGATTCTTTTTAGAAAAAAATTGTTAATCCTATGGAGGAATTTCCTAGTTTTGGTCGGAACATGGTGGCCGTTTTCTGGAGCATTATCAGTCCGATTAAAGTGAAATTTCAGATTTGCTTTGTTTCCTTATCAGCATTTCTTCAAAAAATCCAAAAAATCGATGTTTTTCGATTTTATGCAAAAAAAAATTTATTAAAAAATCGAAAAAAAAACAAAACGTGACTAACCTTTCCAGTTGTCAAAAACAAACCACTAATCCAAAATGGCTGATAATGCTAACATATGATAAACATATGTACCAACATAATAAATAAAAAAAAACGATAATCGAATGTACACAGCCCGCGAAAATTCAAAATTCACCTTTTCTTTTGAACAAACCTCGTAGATGTGACAAAAGTGGTCTTTAAATCATAGATCTCTCTTTGGCACCTTAACCCCCTAGGGGCAGACCCCTGCATTTGCAGTGTTGAATTGTGCTCATGCAAGTTATGAAGCACTGCAATTGCAGTGTTGACCTTGTACATTCATTTTACCTTCAGATATTACCTCTACTAGTTAGTTAAAGACAATAATAAAAATGTCACTTTGTCAAGTATGGTCTACGTTCAATTTAATTTAAATTAATTTAATTTAAATTCAATTCAATTTAACGACAAGACTTTAACAAATTTGGTAAATATTTCCAGTTGGGACTCAAAAACTCGTAATCAAAAATAAAAAAAAAAACAATTTACATTCATAAAAATAAATAAAAAATATTTGCATATGCGGAAATACAAAATAATGCACTTCATTTTTAACTTTCTTTATATGAAAACGCGTAAATATTGAAGAAGAATTGATGCCATTTTAAATGTTAGTATGAAATGACATTTGTCAAAAGTGCTAACTGTATAAAATGGATATTTAAAATGTAGGTTGTTAGGTTTTTTTAAGAAAGAAAAAAACCCAAACTAAGAACCTAGAACCTATTCTTTAATTTCCGCATATACAAATATTTTTTATTTATTTTTATGAATCTTAAAATATTTTCTTTTTTAAAACTAAGTCCCAGCTTGAAATATTCACCACGTTTTTTATAAAATTTATTTATTGAAGTTTCTTGTCGACCTTTACGGGTTAATGTATCAGTGTGTGGTTTGCCATTGTAAAAATGTATCATAATATAATCTCGTAATATATCAAAAAAAATCTGAGTCTTTGGTTAACACTTTGTGGTACTTGCTTGCAGCCAAAGGGACATCCCGGCTCCCAACTTCACCATCCATTCGGTCCACTGCATGAGGAACATCACCATCTGCCCCAACTGCAAGGAGCCTGTTCCCACTGTAGACATGAAGACTCATCTGGCTCATGGTAAGCTCAAATAACAATACTACTAGAGCAAAACTCTCATGAAACTCCACTGTCTTTTTAAAATCCACTTGTGTTAATGAGATCTATTGGCATATGGTTAAATTAACACCCCAACTTCTCCCAATATTAAATGTTTATATACAGATATGCAATTAAATCAACAGAAAGATAAGTTACAACGGAGCTCTCAATGACAGAAACAACACTTAAAAACCCCTTGTCTAGTGTTAGTGCAATGGCGAACTAATTACTACAGCTATCCGGAGCATGATGGGATTCTTTTTATCAGTAGCTGTTAGTCCCTCTGTACGTACAAAGAAAGAAGGTGAGAAAACTCGTGAAAATATATACATACTTCAAAATTTGGTAAAATTCATCAATTCTACGTCACTGTTAATACGCATAGGATTTATAAAAAAAAAACTTAATTTCAGATTACTGAAAATTAGAAAATAATATTGGCATACGCGAAAATGCATATAAATTCATTAAAGCTTAGTAAAGTTCGAAGTTTTGTATTAATTTTTAGGTTAGTTTTTCCTTTTTTTCTTTGTAAACCCAAACTAGAACCTAATAATAACCTATTTTATATGTAATTAATATACTGTATTATATTTAAAATAGGTTATTAGGTTCTTAGTTTGGGTTTAAAGAAAAAAAATATTTGGGGTGAAATTGTTGAATTTTACCAAAAATTTAACTACCACATAACCATTTTTTGATCAATATAAAAACCATGTGAATAAGAACATATTAAACGTGAAACTACGATTAATTGAAATCCTTTTGGACCAATGAAACCTCATTTCGATTGACAAATTCCCATTTACACTATTCTCTAAATCAATTTGAAAGGCGGGAATGGGTATCGCCGTCCCGGAAGCCATTCATTGGATAACCAACACCTCTGACATAAGTCATCCAAAGTGGTTTGCTACGGCATATGACTCGGACTCTCACTTCATCACAATCTACACATCTCCCCTGATGATGGATGCTGTAACGCTGTCCAAAACTTTGGTTAAAGAAGGAGGAAGTGCAACACGGTCTAATAACCCAAAAATAAATCACAATAATGTTTTTGGCTTTGAAAATCCCAAATCATATTCCTCAAAATACTGTCAAAAAATTCAGTCAAGACCTTAACCTTTCCACTGCTTCTTGATTTGCATATTGACAATCATCACTCATTTTTAAACTGCTGTAGCATTCAGATTTATGGTTTGCTTATTTTAAAAGGTTAATTATTTTTCCTGAAGTATGTAGAAACACATAAATAAACAATGAGTCGCAGGCTATGACTATAATATTATAAACTGAGACATAACAAAAAATCATGTTTCACTTCAGGGCAGCTCACACACACCACGATTTTTTATCGCTTTGTTTTATGTAAACAAATAAGAATATTTTAACTAGTAAACAGATGTCAGTAAATGTCTAACTTTTTTAGTTTACTTAGAGCCAGTTTTATAACCATCCATTCGTAACACTTGATACCACTAATTGTACCAGACGTAATGACACACAGGCGAACTGTAGTGGGCAGCTGATCCCGATCTACGAAGAGGGCTGGGAGGGGAAAAACCACAACCTGTGTCGATCCCTTGCAAAGGGGGAAAAGACACTGACGACAAGACTTTTGTACTTTTGCAATGTAAATCTGCACAAAAACCCAATTTATGCAGAATTATGAGTAGAGCTTGGGGCCGTGTCCGTGTGACGATACTTGGTCTGAGTCCAGTGAGAGGCAGTAGTCCGATGGGGTTCCAGGGTCAGCGGTGGTCAGAGAGAAACAAGGCGAGTAGAGCAGAAGTCGTAGCGGGCGGAGCAGTCGAGGGAGCAGAGGTGCTGTCAGGGCGAGAGTTGCTGGTTGACTGGTTAAATCTGGTTTTCGCAGGCTACTTAAAGTCACCTGCGAAACGTTGGGGATTCGAGACTCTTAGAGCTAATGCGTTGTGCGCATGTCCGACTCACATTTCTCCCTGACCATGAAATATATATTTACAAAGGGGAGTCGGGTCATTTGCTGACAGCGAAATAACATTTATTCTCCATATGACCCAACTCCCTTACAAAATAGACATAGTTTATGCAAGTGGAATACAACAAATATGTTTAGCGAATGGCCGCATCAAAAACATTGCGAGAGAGCCGAACATATCCGACACTAATATTTGAATTACTGCCCGATTTCATCAATTTATGAATGTTCGTCAGATTACCGGTCGTTTATAAATCGGCTCTGTAATATCGCACGAAGACTTGACCATTGCAATGATCCTTATGCAGCATGATTTTATAGCCATATTGAAATGGTCTCATGATGCAGGGCTCGTAATAAATGCAAAAAAAAATCATGCACATAAGATCTCCGCACGCCAGACATAATGTAATGCAATCTCTATATTCACACACATGTGACTACATACATTATAATGTTGCACAGCCCTGTTTATGTGGAACCATTGATTTAGTCAATAATTATGTAGGTGTAACAATTGACTGCTATATGAAATAGGATGTACTCGTATACATCAGTAATGTCTCTAAACGGCTACGGGCCATTGTGGGCAGGATTTACAGGACAGCCACCAGTTGTTGCCGGACGATAGCTTATTTGAAACTGTGCATTATTTTAATTAAAAAGACAACTCGCATTTGAAAATGGATTAGAAATAAGGTTACAAACGGATAACGGTCCGTTAATGAAAAACAGTTCGTTATATATACGAGGTGTGTTCAAAAGAAAAGTTGGATTTTGAATTTATTCAAAAAGTATTTATTCATCAATATCCATTTTCTCCCCTTCAAAGTAATCCACCTCAGATATAATGCACTTATGCCAGCGCTTCTTCCAATCCTCGAAGCACTTCTGGAATGCGCTTTTCGGTATGGCCATCAGCTCGTTCTTCGATTCTGAATCGATATGAAAAAATCGATAATCGAATGTACACATCCCGCGAAAATTCAAAATTCACCTTTTCTTTTGAACACACGTCGTATAATATAATAATGTATAGTTATAGTGGAAGTTTCACATAACCCGCCTCACTAGGCTAGCCTGTGTTGAGGCAGTAATTTTGCAAATTATTTTATAATTTTAAAATACCCATGAATATACACTTATATTAAGATGTGCTTTGTAAATCGTTGAATCAATAATTTCGAATTTGGGAGAGTGCACCGGTACATGCCCTATCATTACTTTTAATCCAATTTTTTACATTGTGTTTCAATATTTTTTGTGAATCAGATTTTTTTATGCTAACCGGAAGAATGTTGTAAATTCTTATCGCAAAGTACCTAAAATTCCGTTGCCCAAAAGTAGCATGAATTACAGAAATTTGGAGTAAATCTTTGTTGGCATTTCTAGTAATACAAGTGTTTAGTCTCTTTTCATAGTATTTACTTTTGTTAGAATAAAGATGAGTGAGGATTGTTTTAGCGTAAATCTGCCGAACGTCAAATACTCTCATTATATTAAAGATTAAGTTAGAGTCTGTAATTAGAGGTAACTTAAGGATTATTTTTATATTTAATCATTGAAGAAAATAATATGAACATAACCTAAATGAAAGATGAAACCGGACAAAAGGACAGAAACTAAAAAAATTTCAGTTGTATCTGGGACTCGAACCCAGGTCCTCTGCCTATCCGGGGCAACGCTCAACCGACTTAGAGCTAATGAGACCAGTTCAATTTGTGTCATCTTCATCGATACCGTATCTCAAATTCAAGATTTGTGAATATTATTTTCCATTTTTAATCTCATATCATTGGAAGCTGCTTTTATGATATTCATTTATATATGATAACGCTTAACTCTTTTGACGTGTACATGGTTATTCAAAGGGTTAGCTGCGCAGTACCACTGCATCGATGGTATTATTCATTTTTGTATAGATGGTGTCCAAATAAAAAAAATTATTTGCAGTGCCGTGCAAGCAATGCGGCGAGAAGATGCAGTCCTGCGACATGGCGGCGCACCAGACAGACGCCTGCTCGCAGACGGCCGTGCAGTGTCCCTACTGCGAGCTGTCCCTGGGCCGGGCGCTCATGGGGGACCACGAGGTGTACTGCGGAGCTCGCACCGAGCGCTGCACCGACTGCGGGGAGCTCGTCATGGTCAAGTACAGGGCGCTGCACGAGGACTCCAACCACGGCTTCCTCAAGCTGGATGACGGTGAGCGGACTTAATAACTGTGTGATATATTAAACTGGCACATGTTGAATTGCAGAGCATTGTACGGTGACTCCAACAAGAGCTTCCTTAAGCTGGATGTTGATGAGCGTGTTTAACACTCTCAAAGGGGGGTAAATACACTTACCCCAAATTGTTTTTTTACATCACATTCTTTATAATTCGGAAAAACTGTTCAATAGTCGTTCTGTATTTTAATAAAATTATCCCATTGCGATTATATTAAATAATATCTATCAAATTTAGATGAAATTATTCCCCCCCCCCCCCACATGCGCGACCTCCGCATTTGTATCCCTACTACTTTAAAAGAATATATCCTCTCCGAAAAGGTGCACTATATTAATTGAAAGGACAATAGATAAATTGCACTTGTGAAATATATTCCTCATATATTCTTCATCATTCAATACAAAAAATTAGATGGATAACGGTCCGATAATGAAAAATGGAATTTAATAGTTTGTTTATAAAACTGGTCCTTAGTATAACTTTGAACAGTCACATTATTTTTATCTTTTTTATTTATTTATTTGTTTATCTTTACAATGTTAATGTAATAAAAGGGTTATGGTACTGTGCCTGTCTCAGTAGGAGAATCTGTGTTTAGAGCAGGCAAAGTTTACAAAGTATTCATCTTGCACAAATCAATAAAATCTTCCCCTTTTCAGAACCCGGCCCTCGGGCATCGTGGAAGGCCCCCGCCCGCCCAACTCCCCCAATAAACTACGCGAAATCGAGAATCGGCAAGCCGCCGATCCGAGGCTACGAATCCTTCGATAGCATGGCCCTCATCTCCCCCACAAGGACCTCTTCTAATCGGGGTCGGCAGCCCATCTCCTGGGCAGAAGTCAACCGGGACGAGGTCGGCGGCGGTGCGACCAACAATTACAGAGTGGACAATTCGTCCTCAGCGGGCACGACTCACTTCACGGCAAAGCGCACAAATGACATGCCGCAGCTCAATTCAGCGAGTGGCGATTTTGCGGCTGGTGATAATCACAAGGAGTCTATTAAGCAGGCTATTATAAGGTATATTAATGAAAAATTATTGACCGGGTTGACGAATACCTTCGGTTCCCACCTAGGCATCGTGGGTATAATTCCTCTGCTAGCTCAGTCCTCCACCATTGCACAAGCAACATCTTCCACTTATGATGGTGATGGTAGTATGGTTTAAATATTTTCCAGTTATTTGTAACTAGTGATTCTTTTTTTAAAATTAATTTATAATTACAGTGAAACTCTCTTATAGAGTTCTCCACGGGACCGATAAAAAAACTTCTTACGTAGGATAAATTAGACCATTTTTTAAAATCAGCCTTCAAGGGACCGAAAAAAACCAAACTTCTTTATCATGAAAACTCCTTAAGTGGGAACTTCTTAAACGAGTTTCACTATATATTAGATATAACTTTTTATATAAAATACAAAGTATGTCATTATCATCGTCATCGGTACTACATCCCTCGGAGAGTTCTGGTCACCTCTATGAAACCCTTCCACTCCCGACCGTCTCCACCTGTCTCCCTCCAATTCCTTTTTATATAAAATACAAAGTATGTCATTATCATCGTCATCGGTACTACATCCCTTGGAGAGTTCTGGTCACCTCTATGAAACCCTTCCCCTCCCGACTGTCTCCACCTGTCTCCCTCCAATTCCTTAAGCCCTAAAACTAGAATACGGTTCTGCCGTATTTGCTGTGCATTCTTTTTGGATCTTCTCATTTGTAGTATTTTGGTGTTTAGTTTTATAACACATACGTTGGATCGTCATCTCCTGCATACTCTTCTTTATTCCGACTCTTGATATGACCCTAATATTATACTCTATTTTAACAGTATTATTTGATCCACTTGATTTCTTCCTGGGCCATTCTCCTGATATTCATTTCTCTGTCCAACCAACAAGCGTCTCTTTCTTTATCTTGTCCATTATGATAACATTGCATTACATTATTTTTGCATCTCTTTATTCGTAATACAGCTGTACATTATTTTGTCACTCATGCGCCTCCGGAATTTCATTTTACAGCATTCAGCCTGATTTTATCCTTGCCTCACTGCCACAATAAGTCAGGGTTGGTATTAGACTACCAGCCTAACTTCCTAACTACATTTTACTTCGCATTCTTTAGATAGATTGTCTCTATATAGTTATTGTTCTCTGTTCCAGGCCTTCAACCTCGAAAGGTGCCATAAAAAAATACCAAGCCCCCCAACCTCCCAATGGTGGGAAAAAACAGAAGGAAGTCAAACCAAAAAGCCCTCCTGAAACAAACCAGAACTCTTCAGGCAACTATAGCGTCATAAGCCCGCCCCCATTTACGCACATTCGAGACGTCCCGATGTACAGCGCACTGCTACGTGAACAGTATCAAACCCGCCAAAGGGAAGAACTAAACGCGTACAACATACAGAATGGCCTTCCGCCCGTACTGAATCCCGCTCAGAAACTCGACAAACTACGCAAAATGAGTGCGCTCCAAAACTCGGAAATGGAAAACAGCGGTAAACACAAGAAGACGAATAAAAAACCTACCGAAAATGCGGCAAACCCGAACGAATTTGCTTTCACGCCAATGTCGCCCGAGGAATTGAATAAAAGACTGTTAAGCAGAAGCGATAGGAGTGATAATGTCAGTAACGGTGAATCGTCAAATCCTAGGGGATCGGCACGGCAAGTGGGTAAAAACGGCACTGCGGAGAATCTCTACGAGACTATTGATTATTCTTCGACTCTTTGGGACAGTCCGTCGCCGGCTGGCACACCTGATGACGCTACGAAAGCGGCCCGGCCGCAGCCAGTAGATAGGTTTATGGAAATTAAGAATGATCTCAGAAGTTTGAGGAAGGAGCTGAAAGAGGTATGTATTGTAATGATTTGCCTTTTATTTTTTGGAGGAACCACTTCCTCTAATATTTTTTTAAAAAATGTTGTAAACTGCATACCAACAAATTGCAAATTAAAATTATAAGATGTTTCTGTATGTAACTAAAAATTATTGAACCAACAGTTCTGAAATCATGAAACTTTTGCACAGTATTTTTTTGTCTGGAATTTCAAAGTCAACACAACTATTTCCATTCCACCGTATAGGACCTAGTAATGTCGATTCATATTTTTCATTTGTTCAAGTGACAAGATTTCGGAAAAGAGTGTAGCAACTTTTAATGTTAAATCTCAAAATCAAACATCGAAAACAGAATTTTAAATCGTAACAGTTTTAAAAAAAATTTATAATTAATACTATGTACAAGTTGAGCAATGGCATTTGCTTCATAAAAACTGGAAAGCTGTGCCCACCAAAAACCTTTTTTTTTTGACAAAATATGAAAAAAATATCTGATCAAAATGTATTTTTTTCCATTGAACTTGTACAACTCATCACATATCCAGTTGGCCCCAATCAGCGAAAGATGATAATTAAATTTCTATTTTCAATGCACAATTGATACCCAAAGTTGAAAAACTACATGCGCACACCAATCGGGTTTAGAGATCAAAATTATATATCAGAACAGTAATATACTGTCACAAATATGAATTTGTCAGCGTTAAATCTGATCCCCAAGTACTATTCATTTTATATATTCATTTGAAGCGGTAACTTTGTGATGTGACATTATAATTTTAGAATAAAACAATGACTTTCACTTTTATTTTTTTTATATTTATTGCCAACTGGGTTTCCCCACCAATTACTGTAGCTTCTTCAGGGCAGTATAGTACTAAACTATGCTATACATATGCTACAGATTGTGTCAAAAGGGTGAGGGGTGGTCCATGGGGGGGGGGACAGGTAACACACTAGGAAGGGAGTGTACTTTGTCAATTGGGAACATCTTTAGGTATTGTATTGGGCTTTTATTTAATTTGATTTAATTGAATGATGAATACTTGGAGCAGGTCGATGAGTTTGTGTATTTGGGAAGTATGTTTACGAGAGATGGAAAGACTGATAGGAATATTGAAGGAAGGGTGAATGCAGGAAACTCCATTAACGGAGGACTGAACGCGGTTGGCGCAAATGAAAAGTTGTCCAAAGAAGAAAATATAGCAGTCCACAATGGAGTGCTGATACCAACCCTGATGTATGGCAGTGAGGCATGGAATTGGCAGAAAAAGGATGAAAGTAAGCTGAATGCTGTAGAAGTGAGATCTCTGAGACGAATGTGTGGTGAAACCATGTATGATCCTGTGAAAAATGTTGAAATTCTTAAAGAATGCAAGGCTGATTATATGCGTAATGAGCAAGATTAAGAAAGGAACGATTAGATGCCCACATGTAGAGTGAATGAACGAAGAAAGGAGAGCAAGGAAAATATATGACGCGAATGTGAATGGAAGAAGAAGCCGGGGACGTCCGAGGAAGACATGGCACCATCAAGTGAATCAAATACTTGAGTCGGGCCATGTCAGAAGTCGAAACAGAAGAGGAATGTATTAGGCGTTGTATGAATGTGAATGAAACAAGAAGTGTGTTCCAAGATTGAGTTGTTTGGCGGTCCTTCCTCTCTGCCCACCCCTACGGAGAAAAGGCGTGATGGTTAGTTAATTAGTTGATTGTTAATGAATCTACTGTTAGTGTTTTTATCCCTTATGTCTAATGCATGTATTATTGTTAAAAGTATGGTCTTTTTCTAGGATGTAGTTGGCAAATTCCAAGAAACCATTATTATTATCATGTATAGCATAGTTTAGTATTATACTGCCACGAAGAAGCTACCGTAGAGACACCCGATCGGCTAGTTCTGAAGAAAATTACAGTGAAACTCTTACCTTTTCCAAGGGACCGGAAAAAACTTCTTATGTGGGAAAACCTTATATATGGGATAAATTGTGCCATTTTTCAAATTCAGTTTTCAAGGGACCGAAAAAACCAAATTTCTTAAGCATGAAAACTTCTTAAGTGGGAACTTCTTAAGCGAGTCTCACTGTATTATTTATTTTTAAATTACTAATTTCCTATATATTGCAGGTGTCTTCCCCTCTGGAAGTGAAGAAGACCCCCAGCCAGGGTGCGGAGCCCCCCACCAACAGGCAGCCCGTGTTCAAGGGCTCCAACAGGGGGGGTGCTACCCGCGGAGACAACCTACAGCTCAACTTGCCCGTGCACAACCTTGGTAATGTGCCGAGGGATCAGAATACCAGGTGAATAAGTGGCTTTAGCTATGTATAGTGAACAGGTCTTAATATCCAGGTACTTACTTGATAATCCCCAAAGGGCACACATACTCCAACGGCTCAGAGGGCTTTGAAGCAGAGAATGGACGAATATCTCGAGAGGGTTTCCTCTTGTGGTAAGAATAACCTTGTCGAATTTAATGTTTCAATCATGTCTGATTATACCCAAAAGGAATCGAAATGACAATCTAGTCTCCTTTAACGGAAACAATCTTCCCAACAAGCCTTCCATTGATATGCTTTGTGTAACTTTAAGTGACCAGCTCAGCCTCTCAGAAGCTGGGCGTACTGTACGGTGTACAAAGCCCGCAGATACTTTAACAGTACACAACTGCTGACCCTATACAAGTCACAAATGCACCCCACTGTTGAATTTGGTAACCATCTCTAGTCTGGAGCCCCAAAATACCTGAAAAAAAAAACCCTTGACTCTGCAGAAACGGTCGGTCCGTTTAGCAGATTCTCCTATCTTAACAAATGGATTACAATCTTCAGAGCACTGGCATCAGGTGGGAATACTGTCCTTGTTCTAGCGGTATTTTAATGGAAGATGGTCTGAGGAACTAGCGTCATTGGTCCCTTTGGCACCGGTGCACAGTCGCAAAACACGCCAAACGCGCGCCCAACATTTGCACACGGTTGACATTTGTCACATGAAAACAGGTCGTTCCTTTGACTTGTTCTTGAGTTCAACAGCCTGGCTGTGGAACGATTTGCCGGCCTCTGTGTTTCCTCACTCCTACAACATGAGTCTCCTCAAGACCCTTATTCACTCCTCCCTCTACTCAAAATACCCTCCATACAGCATCCTCAAAGATGACATAGGCCCTGAGGGAAATTATTTTCCACGGAGCCTCCTGTGTGGAGTCAATATGTAAAAAATAAAACTTCCCAACTATACTCTTCTCTTCCTTCCTCCCCCTTTCCTTCAACCCTTGTTTAGTATCATAGCAAGATTACACTGGTCAACACATTCTATGTCCCTTTAGTAAAGATATCTCATTTTAATCTGAAATTGTGTGCTGTTTTCGACAATGTTATTATATTTTTGTAGATTTTTAAGGGATTCAGATTTTTGTGTTGTAATATATTGTAATAATACTGTGAAAAAATAATGTAACAGTGCAACCCTGTTTTGTATTATTTGCACTGTTGCGCTTCACCAACGTGTCAAATCTGTCATTCTAATTGCATCTTTTACAGTGAGCATTATGTTGGAAAATGTTTCTGTGAAAAATTTCCAAAAATTTGAACATGTAGAAATAGTGTTGATTTACCCCATCATCACAAAGGAAGATAAAAAAGCATACGAACTGTATACTAAGTCCAAAGTAGGTGATCAGGATAAACCATGGGCACCTCACATAAGCCGTGTTCGATGCACACGGACTCTTAGAGGATGGTTTAAAGAATCGCGAAAATCAATAATATCCTTTACGATTCTGATGATTTGGAGAGAGCCAAAGGATCACATCAGTGATTGCTTTTTGCCTATCTAATATATCTAGAGTGTCAAAAAATAAAAAGAAACGCGTCGATTATCCTAACATCCATCGAGTCGACTATGCAGCCTTTATCATTGCAAATCTTTACCGTTTCCAACACCACCAGCAACATTGGGGTTGGAAACTTCGGTTTAAAGTACTTAAAGGAAAGATTCCGAGGATGAGTGATGCTAAAATAAAAAAGGAATCTTTGTAGTCAGTTTTCCTTGGTGTTAAAACCCATAGAAATAACTGCAGGGTCAGCTTTCAAGTCTGTCTTAGAAAATTTTTTGGGAAACAAAAAACACAAAGCTGCTTCAAAACTGTCACTGATCTAATTACAGCCTATAAAAACATGGGGTGGAACATTATTTTTTGCATCCACATTTAGATTTTTTCAGATAACATCTATATATCAATAAAAAACGACACTATTTTATTTTTTATTTTACCTGTTAAACATACAGCCTTTTTCAATATACTCGGCTTTTAGTGAATAGACAAACTTTTTTTTTTTAAATTTGTTCACCAGTGTTATCATTTTAATTAGTATTTTTCATTCAATTGTATTTGCTTTAATTATTTTAATTTCACTTAGCATACTGTTGCACTTTTATTATAAAATATAAGTTCTTAACTCAATGCCGCAAACACAGCCAAGACAATTCACCTTAAATGCAATTCATGTTTCTCTGGTTTCAAGCGTCAACTTCTTTTTCTCACAAAATTCTCAGTAATAACAGCCGTCACTGTAGAGCGAGAGATTAAAGCTGCGTTAGAGCAGCTAGTGTATTTATCAAAGAAATATATTCAGTGTCAACAAATAAGTGTTTTTATCTATCGAGTTAAACAACCCATCTGTGTCAACCATTCTCGATTTTATTCAATCCATCAAGTCCAAGATTTACAACCTTGGTCCAGATCGAGAACTCCTGGCATGGACAACCCTTTAGGACTGAAAGCGAATGTCTGCTTCAGTCACAACACTTTCCTGAAGACTCGTGGCGGACTTCGGACTTGAAAAACTACCGCCTATTGTGGTCGCAACTGTTAAACTGCCAGAGTGCTCTCTCCCTCAGGACTTGTGGGCCTCACTAAACCACATCCAATGCAGTCACATGCGCTGTGGTTATATGATACACAAATGGGGCCTAAAGGACACTGACTTGTCTTAATGTGAACAAATACAAACAACTGGGCACATCATAGAAGAATGTCCCCCTCACGAGTTTCCTAGTGGCACATCTGTACTGAATCAAGTGACTCCCAATGCTGTCGACTGGCTGAATGACCTCAGCATCTCACTTTTACACCAACCACCCCTATATATTAAACTTTTATTTAAAGGTAGACAAAAATTCCCAGGTTACGAATATCCCGACATTGTTAGAATTCATCGCACTAATAAGTGGAAAATGTTGTTTGGAGTAGGACGTCACTAGCACAGGATTGTACCCCCGACACCTGATGCTTCGAACCTCTCCCTCTCAACTGATAAAAAAAGTATATAAGTTTCTGCGTTTGTTTGCAGAAACAAGCAATGGAACCTGCCCAGGAACGGGGCCGCTCCCCACAACACCAGGATGGCTGCCAACTTTGTAAAGCTGCCCTGCGAGTATTGCGAGCAGCTAGTGCTCTCGGATCAGCTACTAGATCATGAGGTAGTTTTTGTGCTGAGCTTAATTCATTCCATCTGGACGTTTCCAATATTCCAAAAGTACTACATAATTAAAATTTATGATTTTTTTTTAAATATTTTGTGTTTGATTGCATTCTTGTATCCAGAAATTTGTTTATAAAAAAATTACATTTCTTATATCATTTTCCAGCAAAAATGTAAGAACACAGATAAAAAACAAATCACGGAGCAGAAGGCCTTCTTGAGATTCCTGGCTAATGAGAACATCGTCAATGGAATGGAAAGCAACGCCTGGTCGCGCGATCCCGCCGAAGGCGATTGGAGTTGCGCCCCGAACTCTGCCAGATCCGAAAATACCCGAAGCGATATCGCAGTAACTCCCGAAAGCCCGGGATATAATACCGACAATTGGGGCTATCCTAAAGGCGAAGATGCCCATTGGGGCGGCAACCTAAGAGCTAAAGTCGATAATCCTTCAGCGAATTTCGCTAAAGTGGAAAACGTCAGGGACGTCGCCAGAATCAACAATCCCAGGTTTAATAACGCCAGAGTGGCAAATGCCAGAGCGGCGAATCCCGTAGTGGATAGTCCTAGTGCGGATGATAGCGGAATGGACGGCAATGGTGTCAGTAATCCCCGGCTGGCCAACGAGTGGCCGGCCAATGACAGAGTCCAAGTCAAGTCCCCGGAGAGTGGGTGGGCTCAGGATGCTAGGACTAATAATTTGAGGACGGAACGAGCAGACGAGAAAGTGGACAATCCGTGGGTCAATGCAGCACAGATGGAAGCCTACGAACGAAACTCTCCCATAGCCCCAGAAGAGTTAGGGTAAATATATTATAAAATACATTTGTAACGGTGGTTTTAGCCAAGCCTGTTTCCCTACTTAAAAACGTATGTAAATAAACCCTAGTATAAACACATTTCTATGATAAATACCAGTGGCGGCTCCTGACTATTGAGTGAGCTAGAGTGCTAAGATTGAAAAATACGACGTTATTGATGTTGTTGAAGCTGAAAAAAAAAAATTGTTTTCAGCTTCGGCAACATCAATAACGTCGTATTTTTCAATCACAGCACTGCTCACTCAAAAGTCACGAGCCGCCCCTGATAAATACCTTAACACTGACAGGCAAGATGGCCGCTGATCTGGTTCCAACCTAATTTCTTGTTCGCAGATGTTTATAATATGCAATTTTGCTTATTTTTATGTGGAAATTTGTTCTTTCAGAATGGACAATGGCGATCTAAATGATGTGATGATACCCTGTGAATTCTGCAACATTATGGTTTCTGCCACGGACTTTGTTACACACGAGGTCTGTATATTTGCTTGATGTATCGTAGTTATAATTGTTTTTTCAAATCCTGTAACGAATTGATTCATTTATTCCGTAAAATCTGTTATAATACTTGTAGAATATTCTACAAACAGATCTGCTTATATATTTCTGTCTAACAACAAGTCATTGAATTCATAATAATGGTTTCTTAAAAATAAAATTAAATTAACCCCTGTAGCATGTAATGACATTAAATGAACCGAATTGATGGTATTAAGATATTTGTAAAGCACCTTGTAACGTTGGGCGCTAAAATGTAGCGTTGGGCGCTATGGCTCGATTCTATATCAAGATTCGTGGTTGAGTCTGATGGATGAAGCACGGGGAAGTGGGATGTAAATCATGATACTGGAAATAAAACCCTATTTAAAGGAAAACATAGAGTTTATTGGCTCTATAACCAGATTGTAATGTTAGAGGAAAAAGAAGAGTAGAGAGGAGGATTAATTTTAAAACGAAACCATTTCAAGAATAAAGGGATGGCTCTTGTGGACGGATTCTTATTCTCAGCATCGGGTAAAGCCGCCACAGTCCTGATGTTCGCCGATTCCCATGATCACCATCCGCGAGGTCTATGACGACTCTCGGCAGCGCCACCCGCCACAGCATCTTCCGTGCGGTCCAGACAATAATAGGGGAGGATGCTACCTTTTTGTCCTGTATGGTCGTCGATATAGCCCGTTCATCCTCAGCATGGATTCTTTTTCAAACGCACCTGGCACACGCGGTTGGTTTTGATCACTTTACGGAATTGGCCATCCGTAATTAAAAAAACATACCCACTTTGGGTAAATAGGGTAGACGCTCCCTGGCATCAAACAAAACAGGATCACTAATACATAAAACTCCACTTCTATCACGTCGAGCTGCGTGGCCTGCGTCAGGTTACGTCTCTCGCCATCTTGACCCCCGCTTCCCTCTCTGATGTCAGATGTGTCGTCCATAGACACGTCATGAAATCTTGTCATAGACAATCGCAGTGCTGCATTTATAACGGGGTTAATAATTTCGTTATATTTCCCCGACCTAGCCTTTTGACCTAGCCTTCCTCTTTACTCTTTTCATTCACAGAAAAACTGAAAACAAAGAGAACAAGTAACAACCAATATAAAACAAAAAACAGAATTAACATTCAAAATAGCATATCTTAGTAAGACAATACAAAAAAAAAATCAAGTTGTGATACATTGGTGGTTAAGCATAACCGAAAAGAAAGCAAACACTTCAAATTATAATCCTCTAGCTTATAATAACATAAAAATAGAAATAAAAACACAAATTACATCAACCAAACACTTCCTCACTTTATGAGAGTCAATCTCTCTAGGTTAACACTTGTGAGGTCTGGAGAACTCAAGCTCCCACTTCAAAATTTTCAAAAAGATTATTTTTATTATTATTAATACCCTACTTAACTTATCCTCTCTTCCTCTTAACAAAAATTATACAATTCTAAAGGGGTTTTTTAAAAAAAATGTAGACACAATATAGCAATATCCATTGGATACTTTGCGTATTCACCTCAAAAATCTTCCTCCTATAGTTAAAGAACTATTCAGTTGTCATTTAGCCATTGCTAATTAGTATAAAGATAAGGGTTTACATGTTACAATACATATCTATTCGTGTGGTTTCATACAGGTACATTTGTCAATATCTATTTAGAGAAAATTGCAAAGTACAATTTCTTTCGAAATTTTCCTTCTTCCTATCTTTTCAAATTGGTGCTCGATGTTTTTTTTTTTAAAGATACGGGTTACACAAAAAAAAAACTTATTAAATTTACGCTCGTGTCTTCAGGGGTAGCGGGATAGAACAGAAAATGATGAAAGAATGTATTAGTTATATTTATTGTTTGTTATTTTTCTTTAATATTCTATTTTTTTTCACTGTTCTCCTTTTGTCATGGTACCATCTCTGGGCTTAATCTGCGCCATTGAAAAAAGGAAATGGATTTTTAATAAATATTGCTACCCCTTTCTTTCTTCAGACCGGCTGCAACCCTCTCGCCACAAGCATCCTCCCCCCTAAAGACCGCCAGAACCGCAACGCCATCGAAAACGTCCACACCGCCCCGCCCAACACGCCCGACGGCCACCCGGCGCCACGTGTCAAGATCAACGCCGCCCGCACACCTCGCCAGCTCGAACCGAACCAGGATCGCCAGCGAATCGAGCGGATGAACCAGCACGTCGACGAAGACCGTCAGAACGTCGTCGTCAACAGCCCCGAAGAAGCGATGGGACCGTATAACTTTGAAGACTTTGAGGTCAAACTGCCGTGTGAGTTCTGCATGTCACTTATTCCCGCCAGTGACCTTATGAATCATCAGGAGATATGCTTTGCCGATTAATTTTATACATATAGTGTGAAATTAATTTGATTTAAATGACAATTAATGTTTTATTTTAAGTGAGAATTGATCTATACTTTTTATTGATATTTGTTAGATATGTTTCCATAATTTTTATTCAAGTTTTGCTCTCTTATCGAATAATTGTTCTCATTTCAATTGAATGGCAAATTGTTAATCGTGATTTTCACCTTTGAATGTGAACTCTTAAATTGAGCTTAAAGTGGTCGAATCTTTCACAATATTTTGCAGACGAAGTCTACTGATTTGAAAAATCCAGTTTTCTTTATGAACGACTCACTAACTCTCGGTTTAATACATATTACCTATATTTATTAATTACCACTTCATCACCACCTTTATAAAGGCCTACTTACAACTTCAGCCAAGATGGCTGCCAATTTTGTTGAAACATAATTTGCCACATCATGGTAAATGTTTGTTTATTTACTCAAGTTTATTCAGCACACTTCACGCAATATTGGAAAAACTGTTATAATGTTTCAAGTAATATTATATTGTGAAAAAAATCTTTATTTACGTTCTTTCTTAATACAAAACTGTAGCTCGAGTGAAACAAAGCTTGAATTTGTATGGCTGTTTACGAATTTCAAACAAGGTGCCTATCCATCTACCACTAGAGGCACTGCTAGTAATTTGGCCTGGGTAGAGGGGGTAATGATCACATCTTTAAAATTGACAAAAACCTTGCTAGCCATAAAATTCACGTAAAAGTATTGCGCGATATGTGATTTAATGGAAGTTGCTATAAATTAATTAAAAATTACTTTGTATTCACCACTTTATTAACATGCACATGTCAACATGTTTCGAAAGAGGTGCTTTCTTCATCAGGAATATACATAATACTAAAAGTATTAAGGTCAATTAATTAGTTACTTGACATTATTATTTTTTTAGTATTCTATATATTCCTGATGAAGAAAGCATCACTTTCGAAACATGTTGATATATGTATATTAATAGAGTGCTGAATACGAAGTCAATTTTTAATTCATTTATTAATAATGACGCCGCAAAGTGAATGCCGATCTTTTGAAGAAATTAAAGTTGCTATAATTCTACAAAAAAATCTAAAATATCACCCTGCCATCCTAACCTTAAGTATTTTTCTATCGATTTCCATATTCTGATTTATTTTTGCTAAATGCCTTATAATGGATGCGTATTGTAAATTTACCTAGTTTAGTCGGCTAATGGCCGGTTTTGTAATCATCCGTTCGTAACGCTTGATACCATTTTTAACTAATATTTGGTCTACTGACCGATTTTGCCACTTTATAAACGTTTATAACATTACCGGTCGTTTGACAGCTGTCAGTAGTTGACCGACGATAGCTTATTTGAAACTGCACACTATTTTAATTTTAAAAAGCAATATATAAATAGCATTTGTGAAATGGATTCCTCATCGAACAGTGAAAGTGATGACTAGTAAATGGCATTAATTCGGTGCGTTAAGAGGAACGACTGTGCGGCCTGTTTCACACAAAACTTAATTTTGAATTTGAGGCCAAAATACTCTCCTAAACCTAATGTTTTTTTTTTTTTTTTTCATTAAATGTATAGTAAATATCTAGTATGGATTAGAAGTAATTTATTTATTTTTGTTTTACATTATGAAATATAGGCTACAAATTTAAAATAAGATTTTTTTTTAAATATTAAAGTAAGCATTATGGTGGACTTTAAATTAAATTAAAAATGACCAATTTACGTTGGAACACAAATTTGCCATACATCATTTGAAACATCGCCCCGAAAACTGTTTTTTTTTTTTAAATGTTTTGTTTTTTATATTTTTATTTGCATAATCATATTTATGTAGCAAATAAATTAATAATAATTAAAAAAAAAAATCAATAATCCCACAAATAATTTTCTACGTTGCCTCTAAAATTATGAAAAAAAAAAAATTCGTGGCCTCTTCATAATTTAAAACAAAAATAAATAAAATACTTCTCATGCGTACTAGATATTTACTAAATCATTATTTTAAAAAATACTTCATTCAGTTTGGATGGGTATTTTGGTCTCAAATCCAAAATTATGTTATGTATGAAACAGGCAGCGCAGCCGTTCCTCTTAACGTAATGATTTGTTACGTAACAAAAATTTATTAGTCCCTTTATAAAACTGGCCCGAGACGTTCATTATCAGGTATTTACCGAATATAAATTAGAACATGGAAATTGATAGAGAAGTACATACATACTATGAATTTATGGTAAAGGGGCAGAGTTTTTTTTATTTTTTATTCTGCTATAATAGCTTAAATCTTTGATTGAATCATACACTGCTCAATACTTTTGCGTGGATTTCACCGCTTGTGGGAGGGCCCTTAAAAGAGATTGTATTTCAGTTAAAATCTGTATTCATCACAAGTATATATAATTTATTAGTATTTTTTTTAAATATAACAAACACTTTGTTATACACCATGAATTTATTGTATGTTTATGCCAACTGGTTTCGCTTAGATCGAGCTTCGTCAGGGCAAATATAATAACTAAAGAATAATACAGAGTATATTATATATATATATATTATATATATATATATTATATATATATATATTTTTGTATTTGTCCTGACAAAGATGTAAGCAAAACCGTTCAGCGTGAAAATACAATGAATTCGTTGTTTATAATAAAGTGTTTGTTTTATGAAATATGATGTCAAACCACAAAGTGATTGCTTCTTACGAAAATAGTATTCTTTGACCTTTTGCTCATTTCACACCGAGCAAGTCCAGTCTCGTAAAGTTTAGTAAGTCATACTTATAAAAATTTGTTTTCACACTGAACACTTCTCGTTGAGTTTAGTCAAGTCAAGATTGTCTCGAACACAGCTGATGAATTTTTACATCAGTCCTGGTCAGCATGCTGAAGTATAATATTTTTCTACGTGCTCTCGAAATTATTAAAAAATAGAGATGGTTCTGGGCTCATCCGAAAATAGTCGTAAAACTTTTTTGGATCATCCAACAAATTGGGAAACAATTGACTGAATGATCTAAAAGAAAGGTCTCCTGGTATATATAGGGTGAACCCTAAATGATTTTCTTCCGTTACCTCATTCTTCGTTTTTGTAGACAACATAAAATTATAACTTGCGGGAAATACGTCCATCTTCAACAAATTGTTTTCACAAAGTTAGTCAAATGAAAGTCACGCTGACCTGTTCACTAATGTGTTTTGACTTGACGTGACTAAGACTGGTTTGGTGCAAAACGAACCTTATGCAGCCATTATCAAGCTGTATTTCGTACATATTTGAAACGAATTGAAGCTTCAATTATTATGATAACGTATTTTGACTGTTACTTATAAAGAAAGTTGATAGAAAATTCGGAACGTGGTTTGGGAGAAGCAAAACTGACTAGGTAATAAGATAAATAATTGTTGTTGTGTGTACTTTAAATTTAATACTAGTTTCTGATGCAAAGCATCCATCGGTTGAAATAAGTAATATACTATTAGAATAATAAACACATGTAACCATCCTGAATAGATGAATGTACTTGATTATATACACGTCCGTTAGGATTTTTTTTTTTAATTAATTAAAATTAACAATTCTAGCAAAAAATTGCTTTTTCACTTCTGTTTTGTGCTTTCCATCACATCAAAATTGCACTACACAATTTAATCGGGGTTTTTTTTTATTGCAGCATGTACATATTTAAGTTTTGTCGCTGTGTTTTATGATTAAGGTATATAAATGGAGTAAACATCAACGTTCGAAATACGGGCAACATAAATGAGGCCAATTGGCTACATTGAGATAACACGGGCTTCACTCGATTACAAGCACTCGCCGGGTATGGGATCTTCAAAGATTACTGCAAAACGCCTACATAACTGCTCAAGTCGTTCTGGAAAAATAGAAAAAGAAATGGTGTAACCTTTCATTGGTTTTACCATAATCGATATACTGTAAATTGGCCTTTTTATTGCTAAAAAAACTCAAAGAGCATTGGAAGTCGGTACGCGCCTACGAAATGCTCGGTGTTGAGTTCCATTCGTTCGCGGTTGGAAAGATTCGGTTGACATCGACAACCGCTTCATCCCCCTTCATACTTCATGCGCGGGAACAACTTTTTAGAGTGATTTTGTGAGAAACATTGACTCTATTTATATACCTCTATGGTTTTTATTGATGAATATTGTTGATTGAACATCATTTTTATTATAACTAATTACTATGCAAAATGCTCTTTAAATTCTAGATAAGGTTATGAATACATGTGGTATTTTACATCCTTGTTAAATTCAAATCGGTTCATATTAATAGAAGAATTTGCATGACTGTATCTGTAAGTAAATAAAATGATTTATAAAATCATTTGAGCATATCATATTTTGTTGCCTCTTTATATTCGTATTTAATTCATCTGTTTTTTGTTTTTGTTTTTTTTAATTCATCTGTTTTTTTTGTTTTTGTTTTTTTTAATTCATCTGTTTTTTTTTTGTTTTTTTTAATTCACCCCCATTTTTCAATTCTCCATCCTTGTGAAGCGGAGGACAAAATTTATATAATAATATAATAAGGGGGTATTTCGCCACCTCCGAGTAAACTGTTGAGTAAGTCTTTAACTTTAGGGCGCACAGTTTACATGCGCGCTGTGCAAGCGGGTTCCCCACAGAGCATCGGACCATCATAGGATTAACATGGCACTAAAAACCGGCATTTACTTGACGAATATCCTTACACAGCGGTTGTGAAACAGATAATATACGCTACTCGAAAATTTACCCAGAGGTGGTGTAATACCCCCTAAACCTTTCCGTAGCTAAACAGCCGTGGTAAATAATATAATGATACAGTAATTAGTAATGCTATAAGGAATGTAAAGAAACACAAATAATTTTCTGTTTTCTAAAATGATGTTTTGAATGATAAATGACAAATCAGATGGGAAATGATAATTAATTAATTAAAAACAATCGTTAGATATTCCATAGTTACATTCAGTGATTTTTTTTCCGATTTTCTTTTGAAAAAAAGTTTTTGGTTTTTGTTTCCAAAAAGTAATCTATTTTTTTTCAAGTCCCATCTTTTTTAATACGATTTTTTTAACTATTAAAAAAAAAATTTTTACTCCTTTCAGATTTTTTTCTTCAAAATTTTGTAGTGGAATAAAATGACTGCGCCTGATATTTGGCACCTTCTCTTTAAAACTATTATTATTTTTCTACAAATCTCGGTAAAACATGGTAGAAATTGTTCAAATTTGATTGTGCTCTCGATTTCGTTTTTTTTTTAATCTTAAATTAACGCTTTTTATGTGTCACAAAATTTTCTCTGTAATTATTATTTATATATATATATCAAGAAGAGTGTCTGTGTATTTTTTTTTGATCTTCAAAGTAAGAGGAAAATTAATAGTTAGGGGTAAGATAACAAAACCTAAGAACTTTACTCCAAAGCATTCATAACCCCGAGTACTTCAACTAGTATATAATAAAAGTAAGAAAAAGTGTAAAGTTTTTAAAAACGGTAACCACTTTTGTGAGGAAATGATCCTTCCAAAAGCTGTGGTCTTTCACCAGGGCGATGCTGAGGGTATACTATTCTGAAAGACCACTAAATCAATGTCGCCAGCCAAAACCGAACACTGTTATACAGTAAAGTTGACTTTAGCATCATTAGGATGAGTTATTTTCAGATTTATTATTTTGTTAAACACGTTCCACAATCCATCTTTCTTCTGCATTTAATCTGGGCCTCTTCAAGACCCGAATAACAACTCTCTTCTGACAGCTCCTTCCTTAACCTACCTCACAATGTCGCCCAATCTCTGACTTTATATAATGCAGATGGGGGAGCTATTGCGAGGTGTCACAAAAAACCTACCAAATCAAACCTTAAAAAAAGTAAAAAAACATCCTGTATTTGAATATAAGACATACATACATCTTCTTCCCCTTGTCCTACTCGGGTCGGGGACCCATCGCATCGGCAAGGCGCCCCAAGGCGTCCCTGTAATGTGCTACGTCAGCGGCATCCGTCCATAGTAAGTCCAGCCTCTCCTTGCACAGCCTTGGGAGTTGCTTCTCTCGCCTGTATCTGGGGCGGCCCACTGGACGTCTTCCCTCTGGAATAGCACTTGGAATTGAACATTCTGGCATTCTTAATATGAAGAGTAGCATTGGTTGTATGTTTGGCTCCTCCCGAATCATCGAACTTCTTATTCTATCCCATTTTGTGACTCTTGTCACCCTCAAAAATCTCATGTTGGACCCTGGAACGTGTTCGCTCGTTCAACATCCAGATATGGTGACCGATACACTGATTTGCGCACTGCCAACTTTGTCCCGATACTTATCTTTAGGATTTAACACGATGTTAAGATTTCATGCCATTGCTCATGTTAGAGCTATTTTTTCATTTATTTTTCTATTGTTTATTTACATCTTTTACTATTGTTATAATTTAATGTTTATTTTTATTCCAGTAATGTTAAGATTATTTTGTATTATTATTGATCAAGGTCTACAGAAAATAATTTTACAATAAGATGACAAATATATTCAATAGATTTGTAAAATGTTATATTATTCAGTAGGAGTACACTAGTGTTTAGTGCGATTGTTTGTTTAATCAATAATTATTAATATTATTTTAAATCTACAGTAGGATGTCAATAACAATTGTCATTTTTTGTCACTAAAAATTTTTCGGTAAAAAAAAAGTCATTGGTTGTTTTAAAATACTCAAAAAAATTATAGACAATTCAGTAAAATTTACTTTTTATGCATCGTTTGTTCAGGTCGGTTTAAAAAAAGGTTATTTGATATGTAATAGTGTTTGCTATATTATTGAACTTAAATTTTCTGAATTTGTATACCAATTTTTTTTCTCTGAATATTATGTTGATTGGTTTTGGGTTCATTAGAATTGGGGTTATAAATTGACTGTTAAGATGATTGGCATTGTCTACATTAGAATCCGGGTTAGTAATCTGGATATTTTAATGTTTGGTCCATTAGAATTGGGGTTTTTAATCTGATTATTATGTAAATTGGCATCGAGTTCATTAGAATTGGAGTTATTACCTTGGATATTATGATGATTGGCATTGTCTACATTAGAATCCGGGTTAGTAATCTGGATATTTTAATGTTTGGTCCATTAGAATTGGGGTTTTTAATCTGATTATTATGTAAATTGGCATCGAGTTCATTAGAATTGGAGTTATTACCTTGGATATTACGATGATTGGCATTGTCTACATTAGAATCCGGGTTATTAATCTGGATATTTTAATGTTTGGTTCATTAGAATTGGGGTTTTTAATCTGATTATTATGTAAATTGGCATCGAGTTCATTAGAATTAGGGTTATTTACCTTAGATATTATGTCGATTGGCATCGGGGGTGCATTAGAATTGGGGTTACATATTAGCCTGAACGTTATGCTTTTTTATATTGTATTCATTAGAATTGGTGTTATTTACTATGATATTTTGTTGTTTGGCACCGAGTTTATTAGAATTGGGGTTATATGACTAAATATCGTCAGTCGAATGCCAAAGTCGCGAATCTGCGAAAGCATTCTTTCGAGATACTGGTGTTTGATTAATGTTATATTAATTTCCATCAAATATATGCATCTGATGGATATTAGAAGATATGAAGCTGGTTTATTTACAATATTTATAGATTTTTTATGCCAGTTTAGAGACTTCAAACCTCGTTATCTCGAGGTGATGTTTTTTGCAGATTCGCAACTTTGCCATTGGACCGGCGATATTATGTTTATTGGCATTGGGTTAATTATAGTTGGAGTTATTAGTCTTGATATTTTGTAGTTTGGCATTGAGCTCGTTATAATTGGGGTTAATAATCTGTTGCTTATGTAGATTGACATTGAGTTAATTAGAATTGGGTTATAATATTATGATTGACAATGGGTTCATTGGATATGTTTTAGGTTATTGGGTGTTTGCCATTCATTGGATTACGTGTTGGTAGTCATTGATTGACAATGAGATTCTTGATATTCAGATAATTGGCACTCGTCTCACTGGATATTTGCCATTAATTGGATTATAGTAATTGGCGTAGTCCAACATGCTTATTGTCATTCTGGTAATCGACATTCTGCTGTATCAGACACTACTATTAAATGATTTTTCTTAAGAATATGTTTAATTTTAATTATTTTTAATTCATCATATACTATATATTATATTATTATAAATTGGAAGTACTCTTGATGTAATCAACATATGTGTATTTCTCTCTTGCTGTGGATATTACATATTGTTATGTGCATTTTTTTTAACTAGCCAAATAAAACTTGTGTTTCTAATCCAATGCTTTTTTCATTAATCCATTTAATTTAAAATTGGGGTTTGCTGTGAGGCTAAAGCTATTGAAGAGGGGAAGGAGATGGGGATTAGGGAGGTGAGGAAGTACCTGCCTATTCAGATCTGGTCACCAAACACGGCTTAAGCCATTTCAAGCAATGTTTCGATTCTGGATGGTGATCTTTCACCAGAGCGATACTGACAGAATCTACCACTCTGGAACTTGCCACAAATATGCTATGTATTATTTTAATTGAATAAATTGTGAAATTACACAATTTAATCAAATATAATTTCGAGCGTATGCCTGGATGTGAACCCGCGACCTCTGTATTCGTAGACAAAGATCGTAACCACGGAGACTGTCGATAATTTCGCTAATAAAAAAATTGTTCAAAGAAGCGAAGCTAGCAGTCCACAATGGAGTGATGATACCAACCCTGATGTATGGCAGTGAGACGTGGAACTGGCAGATAGATGATGAAAGTAGACTGATTTCTGTAGAAATGAGATCCCCGAGGCGTATATGTGATAAAACCATACAAATGTGTTCCGGAAAGAATGCAAGGCTGATGTAAGTGTAATAGATATGATTAAGAAAAGGACGCTTAGATGGTTTAAGCATGTAGAACAGATGAATGAAGAAAGGGGTATTAGAGGTAAGTAGGTATCATTCAAAATTAAAAAGCAGGTTACAAAAAATATTTTTAATCAGTCTTTTATAATTTGTCATTTTCATAAATCTACATCATCAGTCGCTGTTCTTCCACTAATGAATAGAGGTGTCCCAAGCTCCATTATCCACCTTTGTAATTTTTTCTTCAAACCCAACACTTTTAACGAAGCATTCACTTTCCATTTTTTTTCTATAAAATGTTTTTTTATTCCACAATCAACTCGAGATTACATTTTTATCCCATTTTTAACAAACTACCCCCGTTCCCAACCCCTGATAGAACATCACAAACTTTGTATTTTTTTTTACTAAATATGATTTTATAATTTCTTCGAACGACTGGTAACTTTGTGGCGTCATTATTAATTAAATAATTCAAAATGTACTTTGTTTACACCACTTAAATAAAAATAAAAATAAATATTAAAAATGTTGTTTGTTTACACTCAAATATAATATATTGAGATATTTATTTATTTTTATGAAAGCTGTGTAAACAAACTACATTTTTAATTATTTAAATACAATTTTTTTTAAATTTCATAAAAATTATCAGAATTATTTGTATCTCGGGAAAATCCTAATTATTAAAATTTCTTTGTTAAGTATCTTTTAAAAATTGTGTTTTACGCTTTTAAAGATTGTCGAGAAGCAAACACGTTCGTTTGACCATGTGAACAGCTTTTAACAGTGTCTCCAAACTAAACTGGTTTGCAGGTTAATCCAGTTCAAAACCTATCCAACAAGACATTAAATTATTTTATACGAGGTGTTCGGTAAAGGGCAGTAAATTCGGTGGTGATTCCACTTCTGAATGAAATTATGATAATATAACTATAAAAGATAGATAACCTTTATCGAAATTTCATTATTTTACGATAATTTTCGGGTAAAAATGTTGAATTGTTTTTATTGAGGAAAAAAAATTTTTGGATGGAAAAAAAAACGATGAAATTTCGAAAAAGTAATTGATTTTTTTTTACTTGTACTATCACGTATATTTACCTCCAGAAGTTACTGCATTTTACCCCCGGACACTCTGCATTAATGTTAATTGAACTGCAGGTCTTCTTGATTTATTGTACATCGGTGCCTACATAGGTAAACTGCATACAGCGCCCTTGAGGTGATTTTTTTTAACGAAAACGGCGCTATACAAATTATCAAATCATTATGCAACACAATTTCGGCGATATTTTCTCGTCTCATATTTCAAGTGTTTCTACGATAAGAGAAATCATGATGAACGAGCATCAGTGCAAAACTCCGAACTGACTAAATGGCGGTAAAATTGAAAAAATGTTATTTCTTCGAACCCAACTATCAAATACTGTGAAGAAATCGCCACCTTCAGCAGAAATTTATAGAAGAACTATTCGCCAACGTATTTTCAAATAATACTATCTAGTATGGCATTTGTTTTCGGCACACTAAATGTATCTTCGCCGATAACAGGCTAAGATTATCGCCAGAAAACATTGAAAGTTTTGTCGACTTTTTCAGAGCATGATTCAAGGTTTAAGAAACAATTTTAATCGATCTCCTAATAATTATATAATACCATTCAATGACAGCTCGCCCAAAGACCTTGCATCCAGAAATTTTAAAAAAATCCCTATGTCCAAAATATCGAAAGACTAATTAAAAAAAAAAAATAACAAACCTTTTAAAATCTCAACTTTCACTAATTATAGGGGATTTGGACGAGTTACCTACAAAAGTAATAAGTACCTAGATACCATAGGAATTAATTGTACATTTTTGTTTACTAAAAGCAGCACATGTAGTAGTCCTGAGGACACCTGGGCACTGAGATTTGAAGTTTAGGGCAATTGGAAAGCTTTGCGCAGCGGCAGCTCGATCTGTACTGACGAGTCTCTAAATACTTCCTATAGGTCGGCTCCAATTGCTCAGACGAGCCGTAATACTTCTTGGAATGATGCTTTGGCTTTCCGTATTTGTTTAAAATATAGGGCGAAGATTCTCCTTTAGGGTAGTATACTTCTGGTCTTGCGAGATCATTTTCTTGTGGGGTGCTGATTTGTATGGATGCTTCGTTTCGTTCTGTCATTTCTGGAGTCACAGCTTTGCTCGTGTCGAATCTTACTTCGCTCTCGTTGTTTTGGTCAGCGTAATCATCTGTTGCTTCTATTGGGAGTTCTTTACCATTTGCATTAGTGTTTTCACCACTCCTTGGAGTCCTGACGACTTCTTGCACGTGGATTTTGATTTCTTCTTGACTCTTTTCAACTTCTTTAATGTTGAGTTTTCCTTCTTCTTGACTTCTTACAACTTCTTTAATGTCGATTTTCTCTTCTTCCTGACTTCTTCCAACTTCCTGCACCGGTGTTTTGATGGCTTCCGGTGTTTTACTGGTAGAGTGCGGGTGAATTGCTGTTTGCTTGATCTGGAGTGGTACGTTCTCTATCCTGGATGTCCTAGGGGCACCTGGAGACCTGGCTGATTGGATGTTTCTCTGTATTAATGGTTTTATCTGCACGTAGGTGACTGCGGAATTATCATCTGCCCTGCCGAGGCCAGCGGAAGATGAAATGTCGATGAATTGAAGCAGTAGGCACACAGCAATTAATCTGTAGAAGAAGGTCACCATAAGATTATCAGTGTCACAAATGAAATTCCAGTATGTGCTTTTGGGGATCATTTCAACGACGAAAAAAAAAAATACAGAACAATACATAGACAGATTTCTTACTAAATGTACATATTATTATCGCGCACGGTGAAAAATGGAAGTTAAATTTCTACTTCAAATAACAAGAATTATATTGGTAGATGGCAAAAGTTTATTTTAAATAAAAAAAAACACTATCCTAACCATGGCAACAAATTTATAAACATTTTCTACAATTTCAAGACATTTAATACTCTGCAGATGCTACAGAAATTGCAATCGTCCCATGCTGTGAATATTATAAATATATCCCCATTTGCGAAAGAGTAACATGATCTATTTGATGTTGAGATGTGAAAATTCAACAAAATGTTTACACTTTGTGTGATTTATTGTTTCCTTGTGACCATGTTTAGGCTAGGATATTTCCTGAATACTCGCACATATGTCTATAATAAGTGTAATAAGTAGGAACCTGAAAAATTGGCGTCATTTTTAGGCAAAAGTTGTTATTTTTTGGTTACTTTCGATTTATTTTTGACAACATTAGTGTTATTTTGGTGAAATTCGCGTTATTTTTGGCCACATTAGCGTTATTTTTGGAGAAATTAAAAGGCAATCAGTTTTTTTTTCATACGAAAAGAAATAATTTATAAAACAAGCTGCTTTAATGCCAAAATAAATCCTAAAAAATCACACTGCCTGCCCCTGCGAGTGAAGTAGAATACATCTTTATGCTGTGCTGAACACGGTGTGAATAATGGTAAAAAAAATATCAACCGATGTATATAAATACCACACGCTATGTGACACTTGCGGTTGTTTTTGATAAGAATAATGTAATCTCGCAAATATAAAAATCTTTATTTTCCTCAAATCAACACTTTTCCCAAATCCCAATGAGATATAATCCCTAATCTATGTATTTCTAATCCTGCTTTTTCCCTTCAAAACTCTGTTTTCCCCCCAATAAGTAAAGGAATCTCCTCATACGTGAAAAATCTACGAAAGTAGGTTTTAGACGATACTTTTTTCATCCAGTTTCCACGTGGGTTGTTTTTTCTATGGAATTTTCTATAGGATTTGCCATAGAAAGAGACAACCCGTACTAAACGAAAAAATGAAAAAAGGTATCGTCTTAAACCTACTTAAGAAAGTATCCAACTTCCCGTTACAATTCATTTATAGCTTGGCTATTTATTTTTTTGGATCTACAAAATTTCATAATATGGCAACACAAAGCTCCTCACTCTTCATATTCAAATGTTTTCACGTATTCGCATTTGACAGTTTGTTTTAGAGAAACAACGCAAAATATCATAATTATTTTTTTCACTGTTTTTTTCTAAATGTATAATTTTGATCTGTGAATTTAATTTTGTTTTTTATTTATCTAATAAATGAGTGTTTTGCAGTGGCATATAGTCTATAAAGGCTGAAAAGCTGTGCCTACTCCCAAGAAACAACAAACCGTAAAGAGACATTAAAAAAAATGCGACATATTTCTATAAGTACTGACTTGTCGCTTATTTATTCAGTTGGCTATAACAATAAGTATATGGCCATTTTAAAATATTCAATGCGCAATCCATATTCTAACTTGAAAACTACACATAGCTTACTTTGATCATAGAGCAAGGCTTGTGTTTTGATATATACATTTCAAAAATCCAAAAAAAATCGTCTTTCTATGTAAATCTTCCTTGAAAACGTTTTTTTTTAGATTAGATGTTAGATAAATAAAAAAATAAAAACAAAATCAAATTCACATGTCATAAATATAAATAAGTAACTGATGTGTACCCGGTCATGTACGGTTTTTTTTTTATTTTTTATTATAAAGTTGTGAATTCTTGCTTGTCGTTAGGGTCCCATAATTGATTTGACAGCGAAAGTAACTATCTCTAAACAAAGAAATATTATTTTAAAATTTTATTTCATTCCAAAAGTTTATTTTTTTCAAAAATTATCAAAATAATAAAGTTCTTAGGTAGGTACCTACTTGTGTTTTCCATTTTGAAAATATTCTACCCAAACAAACCTTCTTCTTTTGAATATGTAATCTGTGGCTAACCAGAGTGGTATATCTATGGACTAACCTCAATACAACATGGCGGGTACAATGTTTTTCATACTAATTTCATACTAAAACGTTACAGCTACGGTTCATGCAAACTACTCTCTAAACCTTCCCGACACTAATAAGAACAAATTGTCCTATTTTCAGCGAAACCGGTAGAGTAATTTTCGAGAAAATTGAGGACGTACAGATGGACAAACATTATTTTTTATATGTAAAGTTTAATACGTAAAACAACGAATTAGGTATGATGTTTTGCATTGTTTCTTTGAAATGAACTGTCAAATTCGAATGCGATTTTTTTTTAATTTGAGAAACATCATTTTAAAGACATAGTTTGCAGCTTGGTATTCCTATGGAAACTTATTTTATAGTTTCACATTATTTAATGTCTACATTACCAGAATAGAGTAAGATTAAAATAAATTTTATTAGTAAAAACATTGTGATTGTATTGCCTATGTTGATTGGGGTTGGAGTTTATAAAATTTTAAAAAAATATTTTTGGTTTTAACTGCTTTCTTTATTTATAGCAAAGCACCGGTGCTAATATTCTTCATAAAAATGACCATGGAAATTTAGAATCACTTGAAATAAAGAAAGCAGTTAAAACCAAAAATAAAATTCTTAATAATCAACTAAATGTATCCAATAGCCCAATATTAAGTATATTTCCTATAATCTCGTAAAATTTCCCATTATCCCAAAATCACCTGTTCAGGTATTCCTTGGTATTCATTATGTACACTTCTGTCTCTTTCTCTCTGTTATTATGGCAGATTTCTATTTCATGCTATCTCATTTTTTCTTTGTTCTATGTTATGTTCTGTCTTATTCTATTTTGTATATATAAACACACGCTATGTATTTTTGATCAGTTTAATTTTTGTAACCTGAATATGCTTATGTTAAGCGAAACCGGTCGGTCGTAATAAAATTTAAATAAAATTCTCGTGGTTATAAACAAAGTTATTGTTTTATTTTTATTAATAATATTTAACATTAACACTATCTTAATATCCTCATTGATAATTTATTAGTGGTTTGTCAATGAAGATTCTTATTTATTTCGTTAATATTGAACAACAATTATGGAACTTAAAGTCACCAAAATTAATTTAAATTTCATCACAATTAAAAATACGTATTAAAAATACAAAACAAAATTAACAAATATATTTTTTTTCATTCATATCCAAAACCAGAAAACGCGGGTGACGTCAAATGTTCCGAATGCAATGGTACCAATATAGCGGGGTGTTTCGATGAGATGATTATTTATTAACTTTTACGTAACGATTTATAAATGCTTCGTATAATTTTATATGTAATAAAACTTGCATATTCTGAATCGTCCATTTTGAATTTTTGTTTTTAAGCCGCAATATTTTTCACTCGAGTTCCTTATTTGAATAGAGTATGAAGCATGTTCTACGGTAATTTGAATAATGTTCAATGAATGCACTCACCCCTTCATTTTGTCTGTTAGCAACACTATCAGTACTTGTTCCCTGCGCAAAAGTAGGAGATACACCTCGCCTGTTTGCCGGACGGGGACTATTTATAACCTATTTAAACGTCAAGCGGTCGTCCCCAGCGAGGAAACGGGTTGGATAATCTATGTGCGAAGAACGCGCAGAAGAAGAAGAAAGATGGTCCCGCATCCTTACGTGGTGTGGGTGCTTACTAGAGGGTACTTGCAAAGTCGTAGGAGCAGAGCCGGAACCAGGATTTCTTGCGCTTGGAACATCAGTAAAGAAAAATGACAAGGAACAGGCACTTCTTTTTTATTTTTCTAGGATTATCTCATTGAGAGTTCAAACATAAATTAACCGCCCGTCCTTTGGGTTATTATTCAAAAAGTAGTTAAAAAAAACATCGTTTTTTTTTTCATTAAATTTTGCAATAACAATACGTGTGACTAGTGAACATTCAAGTATTAGGCAATACTATTATTTCGGAAACAGCTGCTCGTCGCCTGGTGAGTTTACTGACAGTTTAACATTGCTTGGCAGGTACAATTAACATGTGTTTTTTCGAGACTGGCCACCGCTATTACATTACTGAACAACACCTTGCTTTTTGCATTCTCCTCACTAGATGGCGATAGAACAATAAAATGTAGATTCGATAGAATCTCGACGCCATCTAGTGAGAGAGTTAGCACTTACAACGCCTTTCCCACAAAAATAAAGATGGTTGTTTCCAGTGAGGAAAAAAATGTAATAAGCAATGATTGTAGTCTGAAGAACTAGTACATGTTGACTAATTTGGCGGGTAATGAATAACCTGCCGTAGCTCAGTGGTAGAGCACTTGTCCGGTAAACAAAAGGTCGCGGGTTCGAGTCCCGTCGGCAGCATGTATTTTTTCTCGGAAGATTATTCAATTTGTATGATTTTTCAGATAATAATTATTGCTTATAATAATTTGTTTAATATTTGTGCTATGCATAAAAAAAAATCTTGTCTTGTAAACATTAGTTTAATCATTTAAAATAAGATTTTTATCTGTTATTATCTTGTTTCAAGTTTTTATAATTACTTAATATGCTATTTTTTATACATAAAACAGATCAGTTTCTTGAGTAAATTGTGAGTTTCGTATTTAAAAGTTTTTTTTATATCCTACGATATTTGGCCACAGGCGCTTTAATGAATCGTCAAATTGTATCTTGTTGCTAGGTCGCTAATCTCAAATCCAGATGGAGGAATTTTTGTCCTCTTATTTTAACCGCCCTACCCATACGAACGTACGTGATACGGCCGCTATAGTATCGCCCGAACGCAACAAGCCGTATCCCGTACATTCAGGTACAAAAAAAGCTATACCCGAAACCCGCAAAATATTCGTGTACGTCAAGTTTGTTCCTGCGTCATCTCGTTTAGTATTTCGAGGTCAGCCGAAGCTAACGGATGTGTTCGGGTATTTTCATCTCTCGCGAAATCTAATGAGAAAAAAATCGATTTTTTTTACCTGCGTTTTTAATAATAACCCAAAGGACGGTCAGTTAAGATAGGGGAATCTATCAAACAGACCGCCCGTTTCTCCACAGAGCCAAGGGTTTTTTTTCAGGTATTTTGGGGCTCCAGACCAGAGATGGCTACCAAATTTGACAGTAGGGTGTGACCTAAATATCCATGTAGGTTTTAAACCTTCTGTGTCTTTAATTACTTTTTACATCCCACTTTTAGTGACCTTTCGTTATGTCACCTGGGCTCAGTCAATGTCAATAAAATGGAAAGGTTTTGTTTCCATTTCTTACTATTATAATTTAAACAATAAAGAATTTTTAAAAAATGTATGTAATTTATGTTCTATTTTATGTTAAAAACTGGGAAAAAAAAAATAATTTAAAAATAAAAAATAAAACTGCCTTTTTGCCACACCCTCGGCCTGACTCTGGTAGCAGGGTGGGAAAGAGAGAAAGAAACGGAAACTAACCTGTTCTCTTTCCGCTTTCAGGTAGGTACCTACATTCGATTGATAAACAATAAACAACTCTTAGGCTATTGTAAGTAGGTTCATAGAAGTACACGTAAAATGTAATTAGATAAGGGGGTCAATATTATTATTAACAAATCTCAAAATGAATACATGAAACTGAAAAGACACAGAAAAGAAAAGATATAGGTAGCAATTGGGACTCGAACTCGGGATCTCATGGTTTATCCGGGACCTTGCGCTTCAATCCACTGAGCTACGGCTACCCCAATCTGTCTCGTCATTTTTAATTTCATTGCTACCTATTTAAGACCTGTATGTACCTATTCAATATTATTTGTAAATGTCTATGTAAAAGCCTGTAACGAACGTAAATAAAAAAATATGGTTATTAAATTAATAAGAATTACTTTGTTTAAACCACTGTTTTTAATATATAAATATTTACATGTTTTAGAAGCAAAGCTCCCCTCATCAGAATAAACAATATACTAGAAAATAATGACAAGTATAGACAAATAATAAGCAAATTGAACAAATTACATTTACAGTCTGATGGTACAAGGATTCTTGCGGCCTTTAATGGATTAATATACTCAGTAATATTTACTTTGTAACTAACTAACTAACTTACCATCACGCCGTTTCCCCGCAGGGGTAGGCAGAGAGGATGGAACGCCAAACAACTCGATCTTGGCATACACTTCTTGCTTCATTCACATTCATACAACGCCTCATACATTCTCTTCTGTTATTCCGACTTCTGACATGGCCCGACTCAAGTATTTGATTCACTTGATCGTGCCACGTCTTCCTTGGACGTCCCCGGCTTCTTCTTCCATTCACATTCGCGTCATATGTTCTCCTTACACTCCTTTCTTCATTAATTCGCTCTACATGCCCAAACCATCTAAGCGTCCCTTTCTTAATCTTGCTCACTACGCTTACATCAGCCTTGCATTCTTTACGAATCTCAACAATTTTCACTCGATCATACATGGTTTTACCACACATTCGTCTCAGAGATCTCATTTCTACAGCATTCAGTCTACTTTCATCCTTCCTCTGCCAGTTCCATGCCCCACTGCCATACATCAAGGTTGGTATCAGCACTCCATTGTGGACTGCTAGCTTCGCTTCCTTGGACAACTTTTTGTTTGTGCCAACCGCGTTCAGTCCTCCGTTAATGGAGTTTCCTGCATTCACCCTTCTTTCAATATCCCTATCAGTCTTTCCATCTCGTAAACATACTTCCCAAATACACAAACTCATCAACCTGCTCCAAGTATTCATCATTCACAACTATATTGCATACTGTTTTCGTAATCTCTGTTTCAAACACCATGACTTTGGACTTATTTACATTCATCATTAGCTCATTCATCATACATACTTCGTTCATCCTAGATACTAGGGACTGTAGATCTTCCATACTGTTAGCAATCAGCACCGCATCATCAGCATACAACAGGCAACATACTTACAGACTACTCATTTTCACGCCCAAGCCCACCTCTTTCAATTCTTGCATACAATTATCCATGTATAGATTGAATAACCACGGTGACATTACGCAGCCTTGTTTAACACCTTTTGTGATGTCAAACCACCCCGTAAAATCACCGTTTGCCCTAACACATGCAACGCTTCCCTCGTACAGCGATGCGATTGTCTGTATAAGATTTGTATTCACACCATACTTAACAACACCTTCCATAACTTTTTTCTGTCAACTCTGTCGTATGCTTTTTGTAGATCTACAAAAGCACAGAAAAGTTTCTGTTTTTTTGCCAGAAACTTCTCTGTGAGCATACGCAACGAGAAAATCTGATCCATGCACCCCCTTCCACTCATAAATGCGCCTTGCACATCCCATATTTTATCCTTTGTTTTCATTTGTACCCCTTCAATCAATATCCTACCATACAGCTTACCAACTGAACTTAGCAGGCTAATAGCCCTGTGATTTCCACATTCCATGCGTGACCCTTTACCTTTGTATAGATGCATGATCACAGCCCTTCTCCAATCTAATGGGGTGTAACCCTCCTCTAGACACTGGTTAAAAAGTTTGCATAACCATGTGAGAATTATACGGCTATTTCCTTTAAAGTATTCAGCAGCACTATTATCGAAACCAACAGCCTTACCATTCTTCATACATCTAATTGATCTTTTAATTTCATCCATGCTAATTTTGGGAACATTCACCCCATCGTCGTTCATACCTGACTCGCCACTGGAATCACTATCACTCGGATTGCTTTCGAAGACCTCTTCAAAGTATTTCATCCATCTCTCTTTTATTTCTTTCTCATTCGTCAACATTTTTCCATCTTTCGATTTTATCACTTTCACACATCCACTTTCTGGACCATTCCGTGATTTGTAATCTCCGGTATGCAGATGACGCTATCCTCATCGCCTCTTTTGAAGAAGAAATGAGTCACCTCTTTGCTAAAATTGAGGAAGAAAGCCATAATCTAAGCCTACTGATCAAAAAATTCAAAACAATACTAATGGTGATCGAAAATGCAAACACCTTCATAAGAACAAAGCTCTCACAGGCTTAGAAACGGTGAGCGACTGCATATACAATACCTAGGCTCGTCCATAAGTGATGAAGGAGGCTGTGAAACAGAGTGAATATAAGGATTTCCATGGCAAAAGATACCGTGAACAAAATGCAAAAGATTTGGAGTGATAAAGGTATAATGAAGACAATATGAGACGCCCTTGAAATGTGGTGCTAGAGGAAAATGCTTTGGATTCCATGGAGAGCCAGGCGCACAATAGTTAGAGGAATTAAATTAGCTAACAGTAAAACAAATGCTGACATTGAACGTATTGATTTTTATACATAAAATCAGAAACAACTTGTTACCAATATATTTCTCCAAAAAAAATATTTACAACATGGACATTCACAGACATAATACAAGAACGTGTAAGGATATTAGGCTACCGAGAAAGAACAAAGCCAATACGCAAAATAGCATATTTTATAAAGGTATGAAATGCTATAATGCTTTGCCGGACCCAATCAAAAGTGAAACAATTAATAAATTTAAAATAGATTGTAAAAAACACATTAAATTAAACAAGAAAAAAAACCATTAGTTTTTAAATTATAATTATCTATATGTAATAGTAAAAGAGTTATAATTAGTTATTTTGTAAACTTAAATGTACAAATAACTAAAATAAAATAAATAAAACAAAAACATATATATCAATCCTAGAAGAGCTTGTAATCCACAATAGGCTATCAACCGTCTACCTACAGCGTGTTCTCAGATACTTTAGACACGTTGCTTGCCAAACCGAAATACACGAACCTGGAGAAGCTCATGGTCACTGGCAAAAGTGGAAGGCTGGAAAACCAGGGGAAGATCACCAATGCGTTTGAGTGACCAAATAGCACTATAATCCGGAACGTCGCTATCCGCAGCTCTTCATGCGGCACAAGTCCGCAGGGAGTGGAGGAGCCTTGTCCGCAAGGGGAATTGGAGTTGGGGCCACGATCCTTAGCAATTAGAAAACAACTCAAGAAGAATACTCAGTATACAAATGGATATATCGAGTTGGAAGCGTAATTTTTTTCACACTTAAATTTCTACTAACGATAAATAATAAATTATCGCGCACTAATTCAAAATTTAACAAAAAAAGTTAATTCAATAAAACAGTACCGTGCCATTAAATTGACATTCACCTAACTATGTCCAAAGAATTATTTCCAAACACAGTTGCCGTAGAAATCAAAAACCGAGCTGGTAGACAACGGAACACCGTTTTCAGCAGTGAACACCAAACTCATCAGTAGAGCGCACTTGTACGTGATTTATACAAACTTATTGCTAGGTATGAAAAACTTCATATTGGCTTTTTATGAAAATCAATCTATCATCATAAATTTCTAAGATATATTAACTATAAACTTAGATTACCTATTGAAACTAGAAATTACAATTACTTAATGAAAGAACTAAAATTATTAAAACTCTCAGATAGAAGACTTGTTTCTGACCTAACTTTTATTATCAAAATTGTTAATGGTTTTATAGACAGCCCTGATATTGTCAGCTTAATTAATTTTAATATTCCAACTAGAACTATTCGATCTAAAATTTTATTCAATTGTAACAATAATTTCAGGACTGAGTCATTCAAAAATTCTCTCCTATCTAGACTTCACGCAGAAGGTAATACATTTTCAAACATAGTAGATATGTTCATCTGCTCGGTATACAAATTCAAGCAGACGATTATTGCATACATACTCAATCATTATTAATATATGTGTCTAGAGTATAAGTATCAGTGAAAGTGGGGTACGTTTTGAATATTCACCTCTGTAGCTTATTACTTGGAATGGTACGTACCCTATGTTATTCCTGTATTTGTTCGTTATTTTATCTGTGATGTGTTTTGCACCTGTATTACTATTATAACTAAACGTATAAAAGCCCATATAAGGCGTATATAATATAATAAATAAATACCTACTAAAATACAATAACCAAGTAGGTAATTAAATTCTATTTAAAAGTATAATTATCGGTGAGGTGACTAAGCTGTTTTATTAACCTATAAATTAAAAGTATAAAAAGGGCGTAAACGCTGTCTTGTCATTGATAATAGCTATTACAAATGTCAGATTAGAACTCCTGCAGTTAGGTTATTTCAATTTAGGCTGCTCCTGACGGTCCGGTGAGGAACGAACTTTTCACTCGCTACTGGAGACACTACGCAGAAAAGTCCCACAATGGACTGCGTTGCAAACAGTTAACTTACTTTAGCAAACTTGACTATTCTCTGCAGTGTCTGCAGTAATGAGTGAAATGTTCGTTCCTCACCGGACCGTCAGAGAGCAGCCTAACCGACACCATTTTCTTCACATAGTTCATAGGCAGTTAGTTCTCGGACGCTTGTTAAAAAGGTTTTATATTCCGTTGCTTTGTGGTTAGATTAGATATCATTGCTACCATATACTTTATATTATATACTCTCTGAAGCACGTGATGACTTGTGAGGACTTGGGAACTGTGTTTGACGCCCCTTTAACATTTCATGCTCACATTGAAAAGATCTGCAAATCAGTCACAAAAATGTTGGGTTTTGGCATACACAGTTCAAAGGAGTTGACAAAATTAACAAGGCTTTAGTTTAGTGCTTAGCATTCTCGAGAGTGGATTTCAGGTATGGGGGCCATAGGATACCGTCTATGTACTAATGGTGGAGAAAATCCAAAAGAAATCCTTACGATTCCTCTACGTGAGAGAGTTCGGTCTTTACCCATGGCTGTTTCCAACAGCATTTCTCTCGGGAATGCTGGGTATTTGCAGCCTAAGTTCTAGGTGAGATATAGCATTACTGCTTATGGTTCATAAACTATTGAACGGTGTATTATCAATACCTGACATCCTGGCTGAAATAGGATGTCCCTGATAATTTCACGCGAGGCCGCCAACACAGGCTTCCGTTTCTTCCCAGATGCATAACTAACTTACCGATGGCAATGCCCCTGGAAAGACTTACTAGGTTAATTAACTGCCTGGCGGGAAATGTGGATATTTCCCACATGACCTACAATAATTTCAAGCACAAACTTATTATCTTATATTATTATTTACCTGCTTATTACCTTTTTGTTTTATTTATATATTATGTGCTAACTATATTTTTGGTATTTTTTATCACTTTTGCACTGTATTGGTGTTTATAACTGTTATTGAAAAATAAATATATAATCGGAACAATAATAAGTATTCAAAATTTAATTATTTATTATTTTTATTGAAATATAAAAACCTCATTTTAATATTTAATCATCGTAGAAAATAATATTAACATAACCTAAATGAAACATGAAACCGGAAAAAACGACAGAAAATAAAAAGATTATTTTTATTTTCTGTCGTTTTTTTCGGTTTTCTTGTTTAATTTAGGTTGTGTTAATATTATTTTCTACGATGTTTAAATAATAAGTATATTCAATCGAATAAATTAAGTACACACTTTTAATCGGGTACAGCTTTGTTTCTAACGCGTTCTTGATGCAAGTTTAGACGGAACCATTTATTTGCTTTTTATAAAAGTTACTGTCGATTTACTTTGATATGCGAATGCAATTGTTAGATCTGATATACATACACCTTATTAATTATAACCATTTGGTTTTAGAAATGTCGTGGAGGAGCTAATGGTACAAAAATATATTGTTTTAAATACGTGGGTAGCAGTGGCGTGCGCTCCATAAAGGCTGAAAAGCTATGAAAAAAAACTTTAAAAATCAAAATGCATGAATTCGTGAAATTTGTCTGCTTATTTATTCAGTTGGCCAAAACAGCCAGTAGAAAATGATAGTAAAATGGTGTTTTTTCAAATATTCAATACACAATAAATTCATACCCGAAATTGAAAACACATAACCTTCTTTTGGTCATAGGGCAATGCACGACAATGGTAATTAGGTACCTATATACTAGCAATGAGTCGTTCATGAATGAGCCGTTCGTTTGTGCCGGCTCATTTTGATGACCCGCGAGCGTACGACTCTTGGTAAACCGTATCACGGATCAATTGAACTGTGACTCTTTTTAACAAACCTTGGAACCACTTCAGAAAGATTGTTTATAAAAAGATAAACGTGTTTAGATGTTTGATAGTATTCTTACGCATTTCTATGATGACGCATCTTCAAATAAGGTCCTTTGTTCTAATTTGTTTATTTAAAAACACTGTACAGTACGTGAACGGCGCCAGACAGTCTGGCATCTGGACGTTTTGTACCTACACATTATACGCTGGAAGCTAGGAACCGTGGGAGCTGGGAGTGGTATGATCCGGGGTATGAGCTCATGAACCGGGAGTCGGCTCTTAATATGTGCCGGCTCTTTAATGAGCTGTCGTTCAATTGAGTCGTACTTTTGAGTCGTACGAAAATATTGAGCTGGTACCGTGACTCCCGCTCTTAACAAAATGAGTCATGACCCATCGCTACTATGTACATCGAACAAATCTTTTGGGATATTCATCTATTCTAAAAGTATTTCTTGTCTAAGAAAACGTATTTTTTTGTAATTTTTTTTTTTTTTAAATAATAATTATTATTATATTAAAAGTTTTAACCGTTTTATTAATAAAAATAGTTATTATTAAACATAAAAGCTTTACATTAAATTGGAGTTCAACGAATCAATCATAGAAAAAATAAATTAGGTATTTTTTTGATTATTTTTATTGATTATTCCATTAAGATATTATTAAATTGTTGAACTAAGCTCCTGAAGACAAGCTACGTACAGAGCTTAGTGGATACAAATTCTAATTGTAAGAAAATAATATTATACAATAAATCTAATGAAGAAGTAAAAAATTCAAAAAAATTCAAAGCAATCTTCATTGCTGAGGGATTCGGATATTTTGGACAGTGAAGCAGATATATATATAAAATTCATTACCTACGTGAAAAAACCCAAATATAAAAAAAATACATTTTCCCAAGCCAGGTTTAGAACCATAACCCTGGGTCCAGAACCACGGAACCTACAACTCATCCAGGGAGGCTTTCGATATAATATTAAATCTATCTCAATCATCATCTGCTAAGAAACCGCGGAACTTTCCATATTCCTTTTCAAATACTTTAATAGTTTACAACTTCTGACCCTGTACAAATCATAAGTGCGCCCCACTGTAGAAAAAAAACCCTTGACTCGACAGAAACGGGCGATCCGTTTGATAGATTCGCCTATCTTAACAAACGGATTGCAATCTTTGGAGCACAGACGACAGGTGGGAATGCTGCCCTTGTTCTAGCGGTATTTCAATGGAAGATGCTCTGAGCGTTATTGATCCCTTCGGCGCCGGTGCACGGCCAGGAAACACGCCAAACGCGCGCCCAACATTTGTACACGGTTGAAATTTGTCACATGAGAACATGCCGCTTCTACAACTTGTTCTTGTGTTCACCAGTTCGACTGTGGAATGATCTGCCGGCCTCTGTGTTTCCTCCCCCCTACAACACAGGTTTCGTACAACTTAATCCAAACTTTATGTTCTCATGTTTAGAATGTTAATTCTTTGTAAATTTTATGTTAACTTGTCTATTGTATAAAATACATAAAAATTAATATAAAACCCAATCATTAAAAATACTCAATTAAAATCGTGCAGCGTGCGTAAATAAACATTAATTTAAATGGCGAAGTTGAATTACCTCCACTTACAAGAGAACCGGTACTTCAGAACGGGTGGCATCTTCTCACTCAAGGATGACTACTGACTGTAATGACAATGACTATCAGCGTTGTCAGATTATTATTTTACCATGTAGTGATTTTTTTTTTAATATAATTTTTAGGAGGGAAAATCCGGAAAACTTAAAAATATTGTACAAGGTTTGTGTAAACGGAATGATTAGAAGCAAAGTTGATATTTACATAATCTGCTTCATGTGAATATACATTAGATATGGATATATTGTGTTTTTGAAATATAACTTCGGGGGCGTCAAGGATGGAAGAGTTTTTAACGGGGGGGGGGGTACTAAAAGTTCGAAATCATTTAAGGTGAGCCATGTGCAAAGGGCATCCATGGCATCATGTCTTCATTAGGATATTTGACAGGAAGTGGGCTGTTTTTGGATGATAACAACAAAGCTATGTCATCCGCGAACTCAATAAATTATACTTGAGGGGAAATAGTGACATGCATATATATTCTATTCTATATAGCATTGGGGACAATACGTCACCTTGGGATAGACCCTTCCAAATAGTTCTACATTGAGAAATAGTATCTGGTAGCTCAATGAAGATTTTTCTATCAACAAATAGATTAATAATAGATTGGTCAAACATGAGGGGTAGGTAATAACCGAGTTATTCGGAATCTGAGGTTCCACCGTAATTGCGACACAAGATATGCAACAAGTACGTGGGAATATAATGTATTCTCGCAAATCATACATCGTACAACACGCAGAACAGGATTATAGCAATGCTATATGAATCATTTATCACTGCGGAGCTTTATCTATTATTACTGATTGGCCGCACCTCCGGGATAACGATACGCAAGGCCCGAGGCAATTAGACTTGAATATATGTTTTTAATAATTGTAGGAAATAATATTTACATAACCTAAATGAAACATGAAAACGGAAAAAAAACGACGGAAAATAAAAAGATTTCAATCGCATCTGGGACTCGAACCCAGGACCTCTGCCCTGGGCAACCGCTTTACCAACTTAGCTAATGAGACCAGTTCAATTTATGTCATCTTCGTCGATATCGTATCTCAAATTCAAGGTTTGTCAATATTATTTTCTATTTTTAACATTTTGTTTGGAAGTTTTATTTACTATGTATGTACTTTTGCTATTTTTGATTTATTAATTTCGCTACCGGTTTCGACACAACCGTGTCATTCTCTATCGTTCTTAAAACCAACTTAAATTAAACAAGTACAAAAACAAAAATTAGTCACCATTAGGTGAGGGTAGTGGGAGTGGTGATTTGGAGGGGGGTCGGCGGTGGGAGGAGTCAAAGTTAATAGAAAACATGGTTAGCAAAGATGATTTACAGGGAGCTATTATCTTGTTTACTAAATTAATTTTAGATTTAATTTTTTTGTTAATTTCTAATGTTTCTAAGACGCACAATTTAAAATATGTATTAATATTTGAATGTTGAAAATTAGTTTTTTCTCTATTGAAGCTATAGCCTGTCTCTAATAAATGATTAGCAAACTTTTTTAATCCCGTATTATTGGCAGCTATCTTTATAATGATTACAAAGTTCTTAACGAAGACATTTGCAAACTAGACTGTGTCTCGGATTAATATCCGTTTTTTTTATTTATATGAGACATCTATAATGATTAAATATTAAAATGAGGTTTTTAAATCTCAATTAAAATAATTAATAATTAAAAATTAGTTATATTTTAAAATTATATTTTATGTAAATTATCGCGGCGTTTTTTTAACCGTTCAGCTAAAAATGAAATTTACGTAAATAGACATACATATCTAAGAAATTACTTCTTTGTGTATCACCGCTGCTCTCTCAATTGTGGACCTGTAATGCAAAGCTGCCCATTTCCAAAAATCTAACTTTTCAGTATAGCCAAAAAACGCTACCAACTCTCACAAGAATAATATATTTTTTAAAATTATAAACAAAAAAAATATTGCTGTAATTTATTTATTGCATTGCTTGATAAATATTAGTATTTTTTATACTTTAAAAGAAAGGCAAATATTCCCCGGTTACGAATAACCTAACAATATTTGAAAATCTCCTACTACCATTACAGTGATCGGAAGGTGTTGCTTGTGTCGTAATGGAGGACTTAGCCAGCCGAGGAAGTATAAATTCATCATTTTGATTATTTTATTTTGCAAACATGACTATATCCTTTATATCCTTGTATCTCTCCTTCAAAACATTTTTAAAATTTGCATATACTGAGAAGACTTTTACTAGGTCCTCTTCCTGATTCAGTTTCCAGTCAGGAAAACAACGAAAAATCCTTTCCTTCACCGATTTCAAGTTTGGCGACTGTTAAAAACATCTGTTCATCTTAGACAAAATAGTGCGTTTTGCAGAATTTTTTTTTCTCAAATGTCTATTGGAAATAGTACGCATTGTTATAACAAGAAAAAAACTTTTGAAGAAAAAGTACATAATATTTTTTTGCTGGAAATAGTACGTTTTGTAAAAAATTGTGTTTTTTTAAGATTAAAAAATAAAAGGATTTTGTCATTTCATCGTAAAAATAATAATGTCAGTCGATTCCTTAGCCTCGAATTACCTTAACTCAATTTCGTCCATTTTGGAAATAGGCAGTTTTGCATTGCAGTCCCACAAATTTGTTACCTTTCTTTAAAAAAAAAACAGTCACCTCTTACAAAGAGGCAGCGCAACGTTCTTCGTTCAGTAGCTAATTGACTTGTTTACCTACTGATGATAAATATACCTTACAGATGTTCAAGTTAATGTAACCCTCGTATCTTGTTCGCCTGTTTCCTCTCAATCCATCTTGGCGATGCTGGTTAAATGCAACTTGAACTTGAGTTATATCAGTTAAATGCCAGAGCATTCAAACTCCAGTTAACTGGAGTCTGTTCGGGTTTTAATAACAACAGCACGTAAACTGACCTTAATTAATGACATATAATAAATATTTTACTGTTGCCTATATGGTGGATACAGCAATTAGGTTTTTTTAAATGAAATAAAATAATAACAGAAAGGAAACTCAACAAAATGAAAGGCAAAGTAATAATAAAGTTACTTCCAGACGAGCGGGTGGCCTAGATGCTGGGTGGCCCAGCCGAAATTGGGTTTCGGCTCCACACGGCAAATTTCACCAGTGATCATATGAACATAGAAGGGAGCGTACGTCCCATGGCTCGCTCCTAGTTGCTACATTTGTCAGTAATCATATGAACGTCGGCGGAAGCGCACGCACCTTACGCGAACACCTCCGTGTTCAACACAAAAAACAGCTCCAATGGCTATTATGTTGATATGAATAATCTTAGAAAAAGATCAATTATTTCAGTTATCCTATGCTTAATTGGAGGTTATAGATCACATATGGCAAAATATTATTTTATTTTACTTTTTACGAACAAAAAAGTTAACATAATATGTGGACTACCATAATAGGGACATGTGCCTAGTTTGGTAGTCGAAAATAATCTATGATTTGTACCAAAAACTATGAATATGAATAAATAAAATTTTAAAAAAATATACCAATCAACTTTTCGAATCATGAGACAGAATTGTTCCGTGACGTATTTCTTTAGCGAATTACCAGAGGAAATTCAACTCGAAGAAAATAATTTTGAAATTATATTAATGTTATGAAAAATTGTAATTAAAATATAAATTAAAATATTCGTGTATCTAATGACTGTATCGAACACAGATATTTATTATTATTATTTTTTTTAATTTTTAAACGATAAATAAACCGCAATTTCCGAAGTTAAATTTCAAATTCCAAGACCGCTTCGCTCGGGGGAGACAAAGAGTATTGCCATTAATTGGCAAGTCAAAAACAAGAAACTCGATTAATATATTTTGCCGTCGGCCACATTGCTGGCCCGCCCGATGGCAGCTCTAGTAATTCCGTTCTCCTTTCCTGTGGCCACGCCTCTTCTGGGCCAGGGATGTGCTGCCACACGGTTCGTTTTGCCCATTTATGACGAAACCACTGGGCTACCCGCTCGTGTGGAGCCACTTAAACGTTATTTCAATACAAGTGGTAAAAATGACGTAATGATTAACTAGGTAACATCGGTAAGTTCACAAATTTGATGAAGTTAACAAAAAGTATAATTAATACATAATTTAGATATGTACTTCATTTTAGTTCATATTTTGGAATAATCCGTTATAATTTATATGTTAATAAAATTATTAATTATTTTGTGGTGAATTCGTACTACTCTATTTAATTTTTAAATAATTTAATGAAAATCAAATTTAATAAACTTATTATTAAGTTCTAATAATTTAGCTTTTTATTATTGTGACAACTCTTTCGGCGCTCAAGGCCATTTTCAAACTGAGGTTAGGCCACGTTGCGACGACTTATTTATTTGATTCTATTTATCCCCACCCAATTTCAATTGTTATTTTTAATTTTATATTTAATGGTGCCTAAAATGATTTATAACCGGTGAAACCGATTTACTGAGAAACCAAATATCATAATGGATTCTCTATTCTGTGAGGTACTTATATTTGGAAGCTGTTTTCCCCTCCATTAAAGGCATTTTTTTTCTTAATTGATCTGTAATGAGGTAAAAACTATTGGCTCGCGTTAAATTGCTTAGCTCTTGTGAAAATACTGAGTAGTGGGGAATTAAATCATTATCCTTACTTAATTAATTAAAGCTATATTCGGATAATTCGTTTATTAATTTCCAATTGTTCAAGCAAATTTAATCTGAGACCCTTTATTTCTATATGTAAGGGTTTAGACTTAATTTTTCACTAAGAGATGTTCTGCGAATTTTGAAAAGTGCTTTAATTATTTTAACATCATATAAGTTCTTTGAATCTAGTTTAGAAAGTCATTCCCGTTTGGCCGATATAGGTGGCGTTGCAGTCAATAATAACATTATTACATTAAATAAAATATAAATAATTTATATACGAGTAGATCTTCACGATGTTCCTAATAATAATAACAAAAAGAAAAATATTTTAGCGTATTTATTTATTTTATTTCATTAAATTTAAATATGACAACAAAAACATTAGCCACTCATCTCACTAGGACAGTCCTGTGTTGAGATGAGCGGCTTTACAATTTAATAATGATCAGTAAATACTAATAAGTAAATAATAATACATGAATAATAAATAGTAAATATTAATAAGTAAATAATAGTAGATAAATAATAAAAATTAGATTTTAGATTATAATAATTAAATAATAATAATAAGTAATTAATAATAATAAGTAAATATTAATAAGCATATGATAATACACATTAAATATTGAGTAAATATTAATAGGTATATAGTAATAAGTACATAATAATAATAAAAATAGGTAAATAATATTTAAATAAAAATAAAAATAGGTAAATAATAATATGTAAATAAAATAAAATAATGTAAATAGTATTAATTAAATAATAAAAAGAAGGTAAAAAAATAAAATTATATGTATATAATATAATAGTAATAAGTAGTAATCAGTAAGTAATAAGAAGTAAATAGTAATAAGTAAGTAAAAATAAGTAGATAATAATGATAATATCGAGCGTACATAATGAACGAAGAAAGGCGTTTAAGGAGAATATATGACGCGAATGTGAATGGAAGAAGAAGCCGGGGACGCCTGAGGAAGATATGGCACGATCAAGTGAATCAAATACTCGAGTCGGGCCATGTCAGAAGTCGGAATAACAGAAGAGAATGTATGAGTCGTTGTATGAATGTGAATGAAGCAAGAAGTGTTTGCCAAGATCGAGTTATTTGGCGGTCCGTCCTCACTGCCTACCCCTGCGGGGAAACGGCGTGATGGTTAGTTAGTTATTTAGTTAGTTAATAAAGTTTCAACATTGATTACAACATAATGGATAACATGGATAAACCGAAATCACCACTCTCAGCTAACATAGACTTTTTGATCATTTTTATAAATAAATTTAGCGTATCTATAGTTTTAATGTTGTCACTGAGCATACGTATCTACGGTATCTACGACCTATACAGAGTTCCACAAAATGGTTCATAATAATGATGATAATAGTATTATTTCTATAGCGCAGTTTGTGAAGGTTCATCTCGAGTGCGCTTACACTAACTAACCTAACCTAATATACGTAAATGAAGAAAACATACTTATTGCAGAGTTATAGTTTTAAAGATCGGTGTCGAATTGGTTGTAAGTTTGTAGTGATAGTGATTTCAAAATAGTGTAGACAATAAGACATTCTATTGTAATAGAAGAAAGGATAAAAAATGTAATATAAATATCGTATTGTAAAAAAATTATTTACAGTGCCAGGGAACATTTCTCCCTCTTCCTATGTCAACTGTGGTTAGAGGTGCATAAATGTAGAGATAATCTTCTCTACCCAATGAGCGGGCTCCCTATTGCTACTGTAGATAATAATAATAATAATAATAAATGTTTATTCCGGTATGTGGGGAGGTTAGTGCAGTCCCACACATTCCATACAACAATATACATTCAATAGTTATAAAAGATATACAAAATATATACATACATCACATCGTAAAAATAAATAAATAAAGAAAAATAATAATTTAACTAAATAAGAGTAAGATAACTCCTTTAGGGTGCTGCGGCATTTATATTGTGAGGGGCCAATATATTTGTCCGGTATGCGTCGATGCTGGAGGCTGGACTGAGGCGGGCTTCCATGATGAGGATATTCCTGGAGCTGTTTATTCTTTTCCTCATTCCAGCCACCCTGGATCTTATAAGGGCTGCAAAACCGGAAACTCGCCCCTCCGTGAACATAATGGAAGCGCTGCAGTATCTGGGGAGGCCAAACATTATGCGGAAGGCGTTATTGTACTGTACGCGAAGTCTTTCCATACTACTCTTTTTGTAGTAGAGCTTTAATTAATTTTTTTATTTCAAACAATTGTAAACTGCTTTTTATGTGCTAGCGGCACTTGCTGATGGCAATATTATATTTAAGCCCGCTCACTAAGGTAATGGAGGGTATAACATGGAATTTGGGCAGAGATGGATGGGGTCGGTGCTGTGAGTCCACTGGCAGAGATTGGATATAGAGGGAATCGAGTTAGATTCTAAGTTGGAGTAAAAGGTTTTGGCTAAATCTATTATATATTTCGGAGAAGAGGAATTTTCGAGCCCGTGTTAACTATGCCATTCCTGACGAACCAGGGACTTTTACATAATACTATGATCGCGCTTTCTGTATATCCGGCCCGGTCATCTGGAGAAAGCTTCCTCCAAATATTGCTAACATCCAGAATTTAGCAGACTTCAAACGGGTCTTAAAAACCAAATTGTTCAAAAAATCCTCTCCATTATAAAACATAACTTCATGTATGTAGAAATAGAATTTCAGTCTTTTTTTTTCTTTTGATCCTCCTTGGCTTATTCAGCTGTGGTTTTCTCCTCCTTGTTATTCAATGTCCTTTGAATCCAGTGAAAACCATGTATATGTCTTATAAAATTCAATGTCCTTTGTATCCAGTGAAAACCATGTATATGTCTTATAAAATTCAATGTCCTTTGTATCCAGTGAAAACCATGTATATGTCTTATAAAATTCAATGTCCTTTGTATCCAGTGAAAACCATGTATATGTCTTATAAAATTCAATGTCCTTTGTATCCAGTGAAAACCATGTATATGTCTTATAAAATTCAATGTCCTTTGTATCCAGTGAAAACCATGTATATGTCTTATAAAATTCAATGTCCTTTGTATCCAGTGAAAACATGTATATGTCTTATAAAATTCAATGTCCTTTGTATCCAGTGAAAACCATGTATATGTCTTATAAAATTCAATGTCCTTTGTATCCAGTGAAAACTATGTATATGTCTTATAAAATTCAATGTCCTTTGTATCCAGTGAAAACCATGTATATGTCTTATAAAATTCAATGTCCTTTGTATCCAGTGAAAACCATGTATATGTCTTATAAAATACAATGTCCTTTGTATCCAGTGAAAACCATGTATATGTCTTATAAAATTTAATGTCCTTTGTATCCAGTGAAAACTATGTATATGTCTTATAAAATTCAATGTCCTTTGTATCCAGTGAAAACCATGTATATGTCTTATAAAATTCAATGTCCTTTGTATCCAGTGAAAACCATGTATATGTCTTATAAAATACAATGTCCTTTGTATCCAGTGAAAACCATGTATATGTCTTATAAAATTCAATGTCCTTTGTATCCAGTGAAAACTATGTATATGTCTTATAAAATTCAATGTCCTTTGTATCCAGTGAAAACTATGTATATGTCTTATAAAATTCAATGTCCTTTGTATCCAGTGAAAACCATGTATATGTCTTATAAAATTCTCTTGCCCTGTTGGTTTTCGTACCTACTTTATATTTGATTATTTACACCCTTGGCTTATAAATTGTTATGGTATAATGGCTAAAATGCTAAGTGAGTCTGCTACTCGTGAATATTTTAAATTGTGGTTTTAATTTGCATGCCTGTAAACGTTATTTTCTAATTATATTAGGTTAAGTTATTTTGTGTAGATTTTCTAATACCACTAGTTTATTTTAAATTGTACATGTAAGTGAGTCTGCTGCTCATGAGTATTTTATGTGGTAGTTTTAATTTCCATATATATACTATGTAGTATATCTGTTATTTTACAATTATATTAGGTTACGTTAGTTAGTGTAAAGCGCACTTGAGGTGAACCTTCACAAAACTGAGCCACAGAAATGTAATCTTATTATTATTATTATGAATACATAAAGTAAACAGTCCTACGTTAATTCTGCTAAATTCTGTAAAATTACGCCACTGCCATATCTATATATATATATATATATATATAAAAATTAATGTAAGTTTGTTTGTTTGTCCTCGATGTTCTCGAAAATTGCTCTACCGGTTTCGCTGAACATAGCGTAGTTTATTTTTATTAGTGTCGGGAAGGTTTAGAAAGTAGTTTGAATGAAATCCAATATTTAAAACTGTTGCTATAACGTTTTAAAATTAATATGAGAAACATTGAACCCGCCATGTTTTATTTAAGTTAGCCCATAGATATAACACTCTGGTTAGCCGCAGATTGCATATTCAAAAGAAGAAGGTTTTTTTGGGTAGAAAGAATATTTTCAAAATGGAAAACACACCTTTATGATTTAGATATATTTTGAAAAACTAAACGTTTGGAATGAAATAAAATATTCAAATTAATGTTTCTTTTTTTATAACAATAATTATTAGCCTGAAACACTCATCCAAATTGAAAAAAACCTTTCCGAGCAAAGATAAATGTCGCCGACAGGACTCGAACCTGCACCCTTCTGATGTCCGGTCAGATGCTCTACCGTTGAGCTACGTCGGCTTATCGCAAAACCCGCCAAGTTAATCAATATATACTAGTGTTTCATTCAATAATTACTGTTTTTATTATATTTTCACCTGACATGTTTATTTTAAAAATAAAAATAAATATTGTTGTTATCATTGATTTTGCGCGTGTTGCTATTATTTTTCGTTTCTTCTGTAATCCGTAGGAATATATAACAAAATAATTATTTATGTATGCAATACTAATCTTCAACAAACTACACCCATTCGAATATACCACCCACGGACAAAGACACTTTAAATACTATGCTTTTGACTTTGAATTTACTTTGTTCACGGAGTACCTGAACACGAGTTTACTGACTCTAACATAATTATAAAAAGATTTTCTTAAGTAGCTTTGCATGAGTTTAATTTTTGGTTTTGTTGGAATTTAGAACTTATTAAACTATACGCTGCAAATGTGGTCAGGGGATTCACTCCTTGCGGAGGACTATTTTCGGTAAATACTATGCAATTAAACTATATAATCGCATGCTCACATATTTAAAACAAACAAGGGAGAATACACCAACACTTAATATCTCGATCTGGATAAAATCAAAAGGAACAGATTTTTTTCATAACTTCATTACACCAACTCAAACGTAACAACATTCATATTAAATGTAAATAATTAATTAGAATTACTGTATTTTATAAAATATTTATATTTTTTATTCTTAAACATAATTCTATAACCATTTCAAAATCACACTATGTCATAAATACGTAAACACCTCAGTACAGGTTCTCCTAGTGAGGCGTCCACTATACGCTATTATTTTTTTACATGCTAGCTGATGTGTACCCGGCGTTGATCGGTGTTTTTTTTTAATAAAGTATGAATTTGTGAATTATTGCTTGTCGTTTGGGTGCCATAATTGATCTGACAGCGATAGCAACGCCTTGAGACGATTATTACTATCTCTAAACAAAAAAACTATTTGAATAATTTATTTCATTCCAAACATTTATTTTTTCAAAATGTATCTAAATTATAAAGTTTTTGAGTAGGTACCTAGTTGTGTAATTATCAGTTAAAAATTATTACTTAAGTCACATACATGTAAAACCTTTAAATAGAAACTAACAATAACACATATACTATATGGTAGTATATATATATATGTAGTATGTCTGTTATTTTACAATTATATCATGTTAGGTTAGTTAGTATAAAGCGCACTTGAGGTGAACCTTCACAAAACTGCGCTATAGAAATTTACTCTTATTATTATTTTTATCATTGTTATTATTATAACAAAAAAAAATAATAATGAAAATAAATTGAAAAAATTGATGAAGCCAAATAATAATGAGGTTATCAATCCATTTTCAAAACGTTAAAAAAAAAATTAATTTATTTTTTTATTCATTTCTATTTGTTTACTATAATTTTTTAATATAAGCAATTATGAATAGAATGGTGTGTATGTGTATGTACTGTAAATACATATCTTTATATATAAAAATTAATGTTTGTCTGTCTGTCTGTCCTCGATTTTCTTGAAAATTACTCGACCGGTTTCGCCGAAAACACCAGTGTGTTCTTATTAGTGCTGGGAAGGTTTAGAGAGTAGTTTGAATGAAATCCAATATGTAGAACTGATGCTATAACGTTTTAAAATTAGTATGAAAAACATTGAACCCGCCATGTTTTATTTAGGCTAACCCATAGATATACCACTCTGGTTAGTCACAGATTGCATGTTCAAAAGAAGGTTTTTTTGGGTAGAATATTTTCAAAATGGAAAACACGAGTAGGTACCTACTTAAGAATTTTATGGTTTACGAATATTTTGAAAAAAAAATAAACGTTTGAAATGAAATAAAATATTGAAATGAAATAAAATATTGAAATGAATGTTTCTTTATTTGGAGATCGTTACTTTCGCTGTCAAATCAATTATGGCACCCTAATGACAAACAAGAATTCACAACTTCATAACTATATTAAAAAAAACCCAGAGCAAGGCCGGGTACACATAAAATAAAAACATTAAAAAAAACATATATAACAAACTTAAAACATAAATATTTCTCAAGATACTTACTCAAAAATATTTTTACAAAAATATATTTAAAAAAAAAAAAAATCGTAAACCACAGCAATAAATCAAACTAATAAATATAAAATAATATTTCCTTATTATCTAATACAAATAGCTTCTTTCAGCTAGCCAAGTGTTAAATATATTTATTAACTGTTTAGTTTTAATACAGTTTTTCTTTTTATTTCAGCGGGTAACATATTTATACTGCATTCACATATTATGTTCTTTTATTGACATACCTACATGTTTATTTATTTACATCCATTGTGCGTAGGTATTTACATATGTACGAGTTTGTATGTACACAATTATTATGATGCATTACTGCATTTCACACTGCAGGTTAATCCCACTCATAATTCCATCGTGAGCATGTTAAAAGTTACAAGTAAATATTATGTCCAATTTACGCCGTGCACTGCAACATAACTCATTCCGCGCCTCACTGCCTTCCCATACGGGTAGCACAGGTGTAGGTGAGGTACAGGTAGATGCAAAGGGTTTCAAGGTCCCTTGGTAACGCATCTAGATTATTGGAGACGCCCCTGGTAGTGAACTTGATTCTGCACGCGCAGGGCCGGATCGACTTCAATATGAAAATTCACCAGGGTGCATAATTAAAAATTGCTGAAACTGTAATATTTATGACTTGAGCCTGAAAGATACACATCATACAAATGTCCATATACTCGTATTATGGGTAAACTGGCAAAAAACGTTCACTCTAAAATCTCTGTTTTGAGAAATCAAACATTTGAGTTTTGTATCTACTTTAAACTTCTTTATACAATTCAATAATATTATTATAATCATTGGCGGCTCGAGACTATTGAGTGAGCTAGAGTGCTGAGATTGAAAAATACATAGTTATTGATGTTTGAAGCGAAAAAAAATCATTTTCGGCTTTAACAATATCAATAACGTCGTATTTTTTATTTATTTCAGTACAAAAATATTCGCGTAGTTTTTTTTTATATTTTAGCTTCTTGTCTAATTAAAACACCTGTTAGCTGATTGAACGACAAATTTATATTTAAGATTACAGACATTTATTTAATTTACCACGTGTGTGTTCTGCCAGCTTATAGAGCGTAAAGAGCTTCATAATACTGCGTTATTAAGAAAAGCTGCTCGCCCTGTTTCATATAAAACTTAATTTTATATTAGGTTCAAAATACCCAGCGAAAATGAATGCTCTTCTTTTAAATTAAAGGTATAGTAAATATCTAGTACGGATTAGAAGTAATTTATTTATTTTAGTTTTAAATTATGATATATAGGCCATTAAAGTTTTCAATTTTCATGATTTTAGAGCCAACTTTGACAATTATTTGCGGGTTATTTTATTTATTTTTCTTTTAAATGTCATATTTGGTGTTATATTATTATCATATATGATAAATTTTATTAATTCATTTGTGTTATTTCCCAATTTATTAATTAAAAATAATACATAGTACGTTTGCGGCACGTTCCAGAGTTGTAAATAGTTTCAGTATCGCCCCGGTGAAATACAGCACCATTCAGGATCGATACGTTGCTTGAAATGGCTTTAGCCGTGTTCGGTGACCTAAGCTTAAAATCCAGGTACTTCCCCACTTTTCCCATTCCCATCTCCTTCCATTCCATAAACCTTCAGCCTCACAACATACCCCAATTGGGCATGCTATAGTCTTACTGGCTCCAGGCGGTTTTGAGAAGTTAGGACTCTTGTGCGGTACTCATATAAAAAAGTAACGCCAGCAATTGGAAAAGGAAAATTGCTAAATTTTGTTCACAGGGAGGAAAAAATTCTGGAAAACATTATTTTCAATTATACGTACGATACAAAAAGATTAAAAATAATTAAATTTTTGTAACACTCTTTTGTATTTTCGAACTGCTTATTTCGCAGAGAGAATGTTATGGTATTTCCAGTATTAAATAAATGTAAGTGCGTACGTATAATTTATTTTCTGAATACGGTCCCTACTTTAGACCTAATTACTGATGGAAAATGCTAATGGCACCATAAAAGTGCACCGTGAGGCAGGGGTAGCAAAGGAAATCATAAAAAAAAAACATTTTTTTTAAATACCTAGTTGTCAGGACTGATTTGTATTTCAATTTACCTACCACGTTGCAAATAATATTATATTGTACTTCACGAATTATGTGTAGTAAAACTATTAAAATCCAATTCCGTATAACAATTTAATATTCATAAAACATGGTTTCCAGCAAACATATCTTCCTTTGCATATTTCAGTTACAAAAACCACAAAAAAATTATGGATTTCAAATGGCGCGCTTTTTTTCACTTCTCTTCTTTTTTTTTCTCATTTCTCAAAACTTATTACTTACTAGATATGCGTATTTATGTTGTCCCAATGAGGTGTATCTGTTTGATGTGTACGACTTTCAGTTAAGAAATCAAGATTTTTTTTTCCTTTTTTATTTGAATTATTCTGTGTTTTCGGACTATATCATTATTTATTTATTTATGTAATTATTGTTTTTTTACATGTTAACTTTCATTACTTCCAATTCAATTATTAACCCCTGTCTTTAAGTCTGTATCAATGTTAACAATTTAATAAAAAAATAGGACATTAATAAAAGTAATACGAAAAATAAAGTTTTATAAATTAGTTAGAAAACATTTTTTATAAATTATTCGAATATCTCCACAAGCACTGTTTAAAAGAGAAGTGTAGTAAACCGAATGAAATTGTATTCAATTTCAATAATGAAAAAATAAAAATTAAATTATATTTTTACTTTTTTTTCATAAATATGGATACTAAAGGGGGTCGAAGGTTTTAGAAATCATTATAATGAAATAAATGTAGGATGACTGTATAATTGTTAAATCTTATAATACAAGACCCTCTATATGATATAGGCCTTCAGGGAAATAATTTCCCTCAGGGCCTCCAGTGTGGAACTGCTGTAAAATAAAAATGTGTATAATGATACGCAATTAAATTTTTATAAAGACATAGACAAAATGTTGGCAATCCTCGGGTAACACAAATAATTTAATATATATATTTTTAAGTAAACAAAGAATTAGACAATAATATATATAAGTGGAATCCGATACAAATAATTTATTTGACCAGAAGAAGATTTATTAAGAATTGCTACAAAGTTTAGACCAGAGCCAATTCTAGTAGAATAAATATATTATGTTCTCTATGCAATATTTATTTATTGCATTATATACACCCTATATGGGCTTTTACATATTTAGTTAGTTAGTTATAATAGTCACACAGGTGCAAAACACATCACAGCAGGTACATAGATGAAATAACGAACAAATACAGGAATAACACAGTGTAAGTATCATTCCAAGTAATTAGCTACAGAGGCGAATATTCAAAACATACCCCACATTCACTGATACTTATGCTCTAGACACATATATGTTGAGGATGTATGCAATAATCGTCTGTTTGTATTTGAATTTGTATTTGTAGTTGAACATATCTACTATGTCTGAAAATGTATTACCTTCCGCGTGAAGTCTAGGTACAAGAGAATTTTTGAATGACTCAGTCCTGAAATTATTGTTACAATTGAATAAAATTTTAGATTGAGTAGTTCTGGTTTAAATGTTAAATTTAATTAAGCTGTAATTAAGCTCGTATATATCAGGGCTGTCTATAAAATCATTATCAATTTTGAAAATAAAAGTTAGGTCAGAGATAAGTCTTCTATCTGAGAGTTTTAATAATTTTAGTTCTTTCATTTAGTAATTGTAATTTATAGTTTCAATGGGTAATCCGAGTTTATAGTTAACATATCTTAGAAATTATATATAATATTAATGTAATTAAAAAACCTACAAAGTGCTGTGTAATGTATAGCTGTTTTACATTCATTATGAAGTACATAAGTTGAATGAGTTTTTCTTGAACATAACTTTAAAAACGTTTAATACTTCAAATTTCTGAAATATAATATCACAATTATTTTTAAATAACTGAATGCATTAAATCACTGTTGTCGACGCCCCAACAACAAGAAGTTGAGGTGCATCTGCCTGAGATTCCGTTGGGATTCTGTATGCGCACACCGTGGTCCACTGCAAGGACACCCCAAGGCCGGTGTCCGACCCGCTCTTCAATCCCCGCAAAACAATGCAAAAAGACCACAGCATTATGTAGGCAGGTTGTAGTGGCCTGTAATTGAGTTCCCACACGTTCTTTGTGATGGTACTCTTCAGTGTTCACTGTTCGGTTTTTTTTAAATGTCTTATGTGAATATTCGCTAAACTAAAACGCTGAAAGGAAAGAATTTAAAAAGGACTCGCGGTTAGGTAATTTAGAAACTCTAGTTAATTTGTCTCTAACAAAAATACCAGTTTTTTTTAAATTTCGTTTAATAAGTTAAAAGAATTCTCCAATGCTTAATTTTTAGCGCACTAAAACGGCCGTAATCCGAGGTGACGTCACACAAGCGTCATACGGCCACACATAATGAATTTACACAGAAAGAAATTAGGCGAGAAAAACCACGTGACATCGTCCCAATGGTACCAATTAAACAGGGCGTTTTGACGAGCTGATTTTTATTCACTTTTAAATAACGATTTATAAATTCTTTGTATAATTATATATATATATTCAGAATCGACGTTCGTTGATCTATATGAATATGTATTTTCAGAGTCATTATATTTATCGCTGGAGTTCCTTATTATGTCATAAATAAAATAAATAATAATAATGTACTATTATGTATCTAAATTTTAAATATAGAATGTTAATAAGAACCCTTTGATAAACTGATGTCCGAACATTATTACAATGTTTATGCAAAATAAATTGGTTATAATTATTTTTTTTGAAAAAACATTTGTGAAACTCTGTATAATAAGTAAATACATTGACGACCACTGTTTTTAAATCATTAGCAATATACAGGTACCTCCTGCAAACAATACGAAACCAAATGATCAAAATTTGGGAATGTTGTGTGATTACATGGGGAGAAGAGGTAGAAAAGAAGACGATCGAAGAGTACCGGGTATTCAGATCACATTACTAAATAATATTCAAACAAAAAATCATTTTTAAATAACAAGTTAAACAACAAAAAAAAAAAATTAAATTATTTTCTTTTATTTTTTTTATTGCTTAAAAATTAAATTCTTTTAAATAATAAATAAAATTAAAATCTTATTTAAAAAAAAATTACATACGTAAATATTTCATACAAAACATTTTATAAATAGAAGCAAATTAAATATTATCTACCTATCAAATTAAAAATCGCGGCTCCCTTATCAGACACAAGAACTATTATTTTCTGATAAGGTATAGACGACCAGATTTAATTTTTTTTTTTTTATATATAAATACCGCACAAGAGTCCCAAACTGCTCCCAACCGTCTGGAGCCAGTGAGACTATGGCATTCCCAATTGGGGAATGTTGTTAGGCTGAAGGTATTGGGAAGGGGAATGAGAAGGGGAGAGGAAGGTGAGGAAAAGGGGAAATACCTGGCTATTCAGATCTGGTCACCAAACACGGCTAAAAGCCATTTCAAGCAACGTTTCAATTCTGAATGGTGGTCTTTCACCAGGGCGATACTGAGAGTATCTTCCACTCTGGAACGTGCGCAAATATACTATATATTATTTTTATTTAATTAATTGCGAAACAACACAAATTAATTAAATAAAATTTACTTGCGCACGCCAGGATTTGAACCCGCGACCTTCGGATTCGTAGTCGAGAGCCTTACCCCTCGACCATGGAGGCCGTCAAAAATGTTATTAAATATTTTGTAAAATATTTGTAATGCAACTTATCTATGTATATAAAAATCAATCTAAGTTTGTTTGTTTGTTTGTCCTCGGTGTTCTCGAAAATCACTAGACCGGTTTCGCTGAAAATATCACAGTTCTACTAATAAGAACTGTGACACTGCACTATGTAGGGATGGTTTAGAAAGTAGTTTGAATGAAATCCAATATGTAAAACTGTTGCAATAACGTTTTAAAATTAGTATGAAAAACATCGAACCCGCCATGGAAAACGGAAACGGAAACACGAGTAGGTACCTAATTAAGAACTTTATGATTTAGATGTATTTTGAAAAAATAAACCTTTGGAATGAAATAAAATATTCAAATGAACGTTTCTTTATTTGAAGATAGTTACTTTCGCTGTTTTTCTGTACCCGAACAAGGCCGGGTAGTAGTAAATAAGATAAAATAAATTAAAATAGTTACTATTTACAAGGCGGTACCTACGCGGAAACAAAGGGCAAATATTTGGCACATCGCTGGATTATGAACTAATCTAAAGTACCTACTGTACCTACAGCGCTGCAGTTGGGTTTATATGTTTTACATTTTGCTGTAATGCAGTTTATCTTTACCCGAGGAAGATCGGAGATGGATGATAGCAGGTTGTTAAATACAATATAGTAACATGTTTAATTGCACTCTCCATGGGAAGCTGGTAAACATATCTCATGGCAGGGATATTTTACGCACATTTTTAGCGATTAACTTTGTAAACAGCGACTAGAGTGATTAACGATAAGAATTGTGTTTAAGAGAAACGGCAGCGCTGCATGTTTCATACAAAACTTAATTTTGGATTTAAGGCGATGCAATGGGAAGTAATGCAAAATCGTGTGTTTTCGGTTTGAGAATTTGTTGGCCTGGAAATATCATAGATAATTGAATTAAATACTGCAAGTAGATCACACCTTGGCCTTTCATTTAACCGTCATTTTTTTGGTATGTCTTTTTATAAGCTTAGAAAAAAATAAGTATGAGACATTAAAAAAATGTTTAAAGCGCAAAATCTCCTACTTATGAACTCTTTTTCCCATATTTTTGCATTGTTCATTGAGATAAATTTGTTTTTTGGAATATGACCGTAAAACATTTTAATAATTATGTCTGAGCTTTACAGAATAAAATAAAGCACGCATTTTGGTGATGTTTTTTTGCCGAAATCGAAACATGCGGCCGATGTTGAATATTTTTATGATCCAATTACCATGTGATATTTATAATGATACCGATATAACTTGTACCATGAATGTGATAGACGATCTTAAAAGCTTAAATAATTATTGTTGGAATTCTTATAATTTAAAAATAATTCATCAAAATATCAGAAGTATTTCATCAAACATTGATGATTTCTTGATATTTCTTGATCAATTTACTTATACTTTCGATGTCATAATATTATCGGAATGTTGGATCCATAAAGATTATACCTCTAAAATTATAAACACCTACACAGAATATCATACAACTATAAATATTAATAAATCTAGCGGGATTGTCGTTTACATAAGGGACGGAATTCAAGCGCAAGTCGACGAAATTGTATTATCGCAAGCAAACTGTCCAAAAATTGTACTTAATAATTATTTATGTGTTTTTGTAATTTATAGATCACCATATTTTCAAAACATCGACACTTCTTTTAATTCGTTTCAATCAACCATTAATAGTTGTAAAAAATTTACACGTCAAATCATTATAGGCGATCTTAATATTAATACTATTCCTCAATATCACCAACAAGAAAACGATTATTTATGTCTTCTTGCTGAAAACGGTTTTGTTCAGACAATCAACACTGCCACTCGTGAACAGGGTGCGACTAAATCCTGTTAAGACCATATAAATGTAAAAAATATTAACTTCATTGACTCATTTCTTATCCACACATCGATTTCGGATCACTATACTACAGCCCTCTGCCTCAAAGTTAAACCTCCCCCAACTGCTAAAATTAAATACGTCCCTCGAACTAATTTACTTGAGGACTTGCGTTCAGAAAACTGGCAAAACGTATTTGACCAAATTGACACGAACATTGCGATGAAGGAATTCACTAGTAAACTACATTTATATATTCTAAAAATACTAGCAAGAAACGCATATCAAACAGCCAATTTAAACTCACCCCCTGGATCTCTCCTGGCCTTGTTAAATCTATCCACAGAAGAAACCAACTTCATGACTAGGCGAAAAGGTATCCAGATAATATTTTAGTACTAGCTCATTACAAAAAATACAGGAATTTATGTAAAAAATTAATTAAATTTACAAAGGAAAATTACTATAAAAAGTTCATTTACGAAAATACATACTCTCCAAAACGTTTGTGGGAAGCACTTCGTGATATTAGTAAAACAAAAAACAGTAAGTCTTCCGAAATTAAAACATTGAACATCAATAACATAGACTCTTCCAATCCCAAAAATATGGCGAATTTTGGTAATGAGTATTACACATCAGTGGGAGCCACGCTTGCAAATTTTTTTTATTTTAAAATGTAATAAAACTGAAACCGAACTAGCCAACTTAATCACCTCTAATCTCGAGCATAAAATAGAAAATATCCAAACAACATCAAACGAAGTTTTAAAACTAATCGACGACCTAAAGACATCGAATGCTTGTGGACCAGATAAAGTCTCAACAAATCTGCTTAAAGTAATAAAATCATTCATAGCACCTCCGATTGCGTTCATTTCTAATCTGAGCTTCCAATCGGGCATATTCGCTGATCATTTAAAACACTCAATTATAACATTGATTCACAAAAACGGAGATAAGTCGCAGATTCAAAATTACCGGCCAATATCTCTGCTAAACTCGGTCTCAAAAATCCTTGAAAAAATTGTTAAGAACCGTCTCACCCTTTACCTTGAACATAATAACATACTTTCTAAGAGACAATATGGCTTCCGAACAGGATTAGGTACCGAAAATGCTATTGCTAAACTGACGAAAATCATCTCCAATAATATTGACGGAGGAATTAAATGCATCGCGATCTTCCCGGATTTAGCTAAAGCTTTTGACACCATCTCGCATAAAATTCTTTTGAAAAAACTACAGCTAATCGGTATACACGGACAACTATTTAAATGGCTGGGTAGCTACTTAGAAAACAGAAGCCAAAGAGTTAATATCAATGATATTCTAAGCGAACCAGCCAATATTGGATTTGGTGTACCCCAAGGAAGTACTCTAGGGCCTATTTTGTTCAATATATACATCAATGACCTATGTAACAGTAACCTTGCCGATCACATCATCACCTTTGCTGATGATACAGTATTGATTTATGAAGGCAAAATCTGGAACGAAGTTCATAGTAAAGCAGAAATTGGTATAAACAAGGTTATGCAATGGTTAGACAATAACCTCCTTACTCTCAATACGGATAAAACTAAATTCATACGTTTCAGTGCAACGCAAGCGGGACAACCCAAAGATGTGCTAAATATTAATGCTCACCTTTGCAATGAAATAAATACTTGTACGTGCAATAACTTAGAATGCGTGGATAGTGTAAAATATTTAGGAATCATTATTGATAAATTCCTAAGATGGGAAGAACACGTCATCTCAATTGCCACAAAAGTCACAAAACTCACTCACCTTTTCATAACTATTAGAAACATTCTAAACGTAAAAGATCTAAAATCAATATATTATGCCATGTGTAATTCTTTACTTGAATATGCATCCTTAGGATGGGGCGGTTGTGCCAAAACAATTTTGGACCCCCTGGCAAAAGCGCAAAAATCCCGAATAAGAGTCATCCTTAATAAACCCTTCAGGTACCCCAGTGATGAATTATTTAAAGAAATGCAAGTTCTTGATGTCAGACAACTGTATATCAGGAAAATTGTATTACACACACATAAACAACGTCACCACTACCCATCTATCGAGCACTATCATGACACCAGACACTCAAGAAGTAATTCAATAGTTTCAACAAAAACCATGACATCCCATGCTCAAAGACAATTTTCATACTTAGGACCAAAATTATTCAACATAATACCCGATACATGGAAAATGAAAAGTACAAACGTCCTGCGTAAACTGATCAATGTATGGCTTCTCGATTTAGGGAGGGTCAAAAGCGAACATATGCTCATTAATATGTATGTACAATTTTAATAAAACCTTCTTATGTAATTCATCACTACTATACACTAAATCAAAAAAAGAATGCATATCATACTTTAATCTTGTATACTTTAAACTTTTATACTCTATACTTTAAACTTTTACATCTCATATGTAATTCGTTATTACTACACACTAAATTTATTGTAAAAAAAAGCGTATCATACTTAATCTTTTATTTTTCAAACTATTATACTTTATATTTTATACTTGTACATCTCAATTGTAATTCATTATTACTCTACACTAATTTAAAAATGCACATCATACTTGCATAAAAATTCATAAAATAAAATAAAATAAATAATGCATAAAATTAAATGTAGGAATAACTAAATAAAAACATAATCCAAAACAAAATGAACATTTTCAGAATATATTGCAATAATTAACATTAATTACATTTTAATATTTCTGTTTAAAACTGTTAATACATGGTGGAATTCCATTATAATAATTAAATAAAATATACTTTATCAAACTCTATTCCTACTGTTTACTTTTTACTATATACTGTGAACTGTTTACTGTATAATGTTTACTGTTCTCTGTACACTGTTACTGATTGCTGTATACTGTATTATACTATATATTGTTTACTAAAGTGTTTACTAAAATATAAATCTTTTGGCTGTATACTATTTACTGTATACCGTTTACTATATATCGTATACTGTATACTATTTAATGTTTACTGAATACTGTTTACTGTATACTGTTTTCTGTTAACTGTTTACTGTTTACGGTTTACTGTTTACCGTGTACTGTATACTGTTTACTGTAAACTGTATACTGTTTACTGTATACTGTTTACTTGTATACTGTATACTGTTTACTGTATACTATTTACTGTATAATGTTCGCTTTATACTGTTTTGTTACTGTTTACCTTTACTGTTCACTGTCAACTGTTTTCTGTTACAGTTTACTGTTTACTGTGAAGAAGTGTATGCCAAGATCGAGTTATTTGACCATCCGTCCTCTCTGCCTATCCCTGCGGAAACGGCGTGATGGTTAGTTAGTCAGTTATAACATCCTTCCACGCCTCTGAATTCTGACCAAAGGTCTCAGTCTCACGGTCGTTCCGGTGAATTATTTGACCCGGTACGTCCATTGTCCAAGTCCTCGTGGCCTACATAAGAACGAGTTGGAGATCCTACCCGCCCTCATGCTGGCTACATCATCTGTGAAGGTCAAGATGATATCAAATTTGAGCGTCGTTTTTCGAAACATCATTTGATTTTCGGCATCCGATCGCCACGGCTAAGATTATTATTGGAAATTACTTAGTGATGAAACACAATAACTTTAAGGGCTTCTCTTTTTCTCTAATCCACCAAATAGTTTTGACGCCATCGTGTCTTCATAAAGGCAATATAATATTTTAAAATATTAATATGTGGATATAAACAACAGTCAATTTAATATAATGCAATTAAATATTTTGTAAATGAAATCCTCAGCAAGAGAAATCCCAGTGAGGACATCATTATTTGTTATTTTGTTATAAAAAGGAGACAATAAAACATTATTATTATTATATCACTTTAGATTCCGACTTTGTTAAATTATGACCAAAACTAAATACATCCTTGATATTTAAAAAAAATATATATATATATAAATTAAATAAATTTATATTATGAAAATTTTATTTTATAAAATTAAAAAAACGGTTACTTACCTATCAGATTACTTTTCAATTGTACACATCAAAAATGTCTTTTCTACATCATACCTACACCCAGTGGCGGCTCGTGACTATTGAGTGAGCTACAGTAGAGTGCTAAGATTGAAAAATACATAGTTATTGATGTTTTGAAGCCGAAAATGATTAAAAACTGTATGCGAGGTAAATTATAAAAATGAAGGAAAGCAAACTAATAAATTTAAAAAATGATAATTGAAATTTAAGAAAACATTAAGGATTGTTCAATGTAGAAAATAAAGAGTGGAAAATACTTTCAGTATCGCCCTGGTGAAAGACCATCATTCAGAATTGAAACGTTGCTTGAAATGGCTTTTAGCCGTGTTTGGTGACCAGGTCTGAATATCTAGGTATTTCCCCACCTTCCTCTTCCCCTTTCCTACCCCTCCCCAATACCTTCAGCCTCACAACATTCCCCAACTGGGAATGTCATAGTCTCACTGGCTCCAGACGGTTGGGAGCAGTTGGCACTCTTGTGCGGTATTCACATATAAAAAATATACATATATAGCGTGCCTATTAACTATGCTTATTTGTTATATTTACATTTGAATTCAGTATAAACACTAAAAAAACTTTACCTCTTTTATAGCGCCTACAAAAAAAAACATGTACAATGTGACGCTAGAGCGGGGTACCTCAGTAGGATCACATTTTTTTCTTTATATCATAAAAAATTACCTTTGAATAAGAGAATCCATTAATAAAAAAGTTTAATTAATATGAAATACTTAGTTTACACCACTGGTTAATAGCAACAATATTTCGGAAACGAAATCAGGAAACAGAGTAAACTAACAATAAGCAAAATATTTATTTAAGTATAGAAAAATTAAAAACGTAAACAAAAATTAACAATAAGTGATCGGAGTAGGCAAGTAATCAATAAAAAAATAATTGAAAAGGTAATAAAATAAAAATTTATTATAAAGTATTAAATAACACATTTTATTAGAAATTTAAAAAATGAACTAATTTTTATTATTAATGTAAATAAAATCAATAAGATAACAAGGCGTATTAAATAAAATAATAATAATTCTTATAATTAAAATGTATATTATTAATATTCTAAATATAAATATTAATGTGAAAATAGATTTAAAGCTACTGCATTTTTTATTATTATTAATAATATTTAATTGATTATTAACACTTTTTTCAATTTCTAAAAATTCAAAGTTATCTAATTTTAAATCTTTGTTTAATATTTATGTCAAAAGAATGATTTGTTTCCAAAATATGATTGGCAAATTCAGAATAATTATTATTACTTGGGCGTAACGCCTTAGGTGTAACACCTTAGGTGTAACAACTTAGGTGCTCTTTAATTCTAGTCTTTCCTATTTAAAAAAAGTTATCAATTAGTTTATAGACCCCCGATTTATTTACTGACTCAAAGTAATTATATATAATATGATACGTATATTGAAGAAAATTTATAAAGGTGGACAAACATTCCCTGGTTACGAATAACCTGACAATATTTGAAATTACTTGGAAATGTTGCTGGGTGGACCCATACGCGATGCCACCTGACCCACTGGACCTATCTAAAAAAATTGTAAGAGAGAACAATCAAAAATAAATTACGTTAAGCCTGAATGATGATTTTCCTTATAAAATCTCGATGCAAAAATAAATTAAAGGGGAAATTAAGGAAGCATAGGACAGTGAAAAAAAAATGCTGTAAATTTTTGACAAATGATTCAATTTTAGTACTGCATTGTTACAAGACCATCTCCATCAAAAGCTCAGCAATTGCCGTGATGCTGTCCAAACTCTGCTGCTGATGCGGAAAAAACTGGTTGATCTGTTCATAATTTATTACACGTAAAGTTAGAGGTAAATTAAAAACAATGAAAATGTACGGTGTAGAAGAAAATACCGAGGAATTTACTGAAATGGTTCAGTTTCACCATCGCGTGCGACTGCAAGATGCTTTCCAACCTCAGATGGGCGAAAAAGAAGAAGAAGGTGTCTGATGTACCCAGCGAGGTATTGTTGCCCTTCGCTAGGCAGCTTGCAATATTAAACACGAGAGCAAGGCGCCTGACGATGAGCCGCAACTCTCGCTGACTTGTGTGTGTCCTCTACCGCCGCACACTTCTGTGCTCCTGGTAGATTGTTATCTGAATTCTTGTTTTTATTTTGAACTGTTTTGCAGATTGCGATATTTGACCACAGTCACCGCAATGGTGAGAACCAATGGGTGTTATTTGAAGACGCGGCACTTTAAAATTTCAAAACTTACGTGGTTGGTTGACTCCTTCCCGGCTGTAGTCTGTGGGATCAAGATTGTCATGATGTTAGCCAACATCCGATAGCAGTGGGCACCTAAGAAGAACGGCTACTACCTAAAGCTAATTTGACTATTTGAATTAACGCGGCCACGCCTTAAATTGAGATTTTCCCCGAATGATGAAATAACTTGACAGGAAAAACTCATAGCATTACTCCAAAAGGAAAGTCTTGATTCGATATGTAAAATGCCAAAAAACATTAATTTTTTGAAACTAAAACACGTTAATTACAAAATAAGATGAAATACAAAGTGAAAGGTCAAACTTCTTTTTATCTGTGCTCCAGTATCCAGTCAACACTATTCCCAAAGAAAACACTAGACGACGAGTGCTTCAAAGAAACAAAATGTAACATAAATATACCCGATGTAATTTAGCTAGCGTTTTAAATAAAGAACATTATTTGCATTAGCCTTGGACAGGGGCGGATTTATGCGAGCCCTGCATGCGCGCAGGTCTAGTGCCCCGCCCTGATAAGGGGGTCTCATTTTAAGATAATATTACATGAAATTTATACCAATTAAAACAGAAAAGGATACATTACAAACGCGGTAATTGAATTTACGAATCTGTATAACGCATTCGAGCACTGGGCCAATGATTCAACATGCCTTGCTAGGTACACATAAGAAATTAGTACACAATCGGTATAAGTACTAATAATTAATAAATTTGACATGCGATTATAGCTACGTGTATTTGAGATAGACAATAAGAAAATAAAAATATAGCAGGCCTCAATTGGTGTTGCTATTAAGTTCCATACATGTATTTATCAAATAATTACGAAAGAATCACAAATAATTGATTTTAAGATTTATGTAAATATTTTAATGATTTAAAAACAAAACCGAAATTAATTTTACAAAACAGAAAAATCTAAAATAAAACTAATATTATATGCCACGTATTATAACATATACCATGCTGAACTGGAAACCAGAAGGAAAATGGCCAAAAGAAATATGGGGAGGGGCCTTTAAAAATATGCAGAGGGCTAAAAGTGGACTATTGCTCTACAATATTATATTGAGCCAATGAAGGAAATCTAAAGAAGCTAGAAATTATTTAAAACAGAGCTATGAGATTTATACTAAGCAAAGGTGAATACAAGAATAAATCAAATGAGAGAAGAGCTTCATTGGATTCCAATAAAAAAGAGACTGCTATACAATGTGTTCACTTTTATATATAAAATTCTGAATAACCAAATGCCAAAATATTTTATGGACGAAATTGTTTTTAATAAAAATGTACGTAATTATGAAACCAGGAATGTAAATGGAATTATATTACCGAATATGAGAAAAACAAAATCACAGAACTGCTCAATGAATAGAGAACTGAAAATGTATGAAGAATGAATGTATTTAAAAATATTTGTTATGTTTACTGTAAAACTATAAATATATAAACAATGAAATGTAACCATGTACCTATTAGTTTATATACATAAAATGTAATATGAAATAACTAAATAAATAAATTTTTTTTAAAAGTGGTAGATCATATACCAAAATGGAAATATTAGAAAGACAGGAAGAACCACAGCAATGGGTAGATCAAGATTGAACAAAATATTATGGTAGCGTTATGAAATTGATCTGTATGTATTTACACACTAGCTGTAAAAACTCAAAAAGGCAAAAATAATTCAATTGAAGCACCGCTTTCACTGGTTATTCAAATCAAAACATGTCTCCGAATCGAAAGCACTTGTAATAATAAATGACTGAATTGAATTTAAAAATCACAATTGTAACAGTAGTTGAACATGGAATTTACCCACAGCAGGACAATTCGAGACTGGCAGGACCGAAACTGCGACGGATATTTATAAATTCATAAAACTGACCACAAATGGACGCAGGATATTTTATCATCGAAGCATTTGCTGATAAGGGCCTGACCACAGTTTTTGGTCGACACTCACTGTGTGAAATAAGGACATGTTGCTTGTAACACTTGGCATTGCTTTGTTCAATATGGGAAACGGTTGTTTGTTTAAATATTGTATTTGTAAGGAAGATGATAATAAAAATAATAAACAGTCAATTTTTCCATAGTATTTATCACCTAAATTGCTTTTAACAGTTTGTTAAAGTGATCTTTATAAATTTTTCAAAAATTGCTTTCTGACCCCCAACCAAATGGAAGATCATTCCAAGTATGTGGACCCAGCACATTAAAAGCTCTATCCCCAAATTTTGCAGCATTCGTACGAGAGGGTTCAACCAGTTTGTTCGACTCATCAGACTTGTTCTTCCTGAGCGTGGGTTGCCTCTGATTAAGATTGTCCCTCACGCAGAGATCAATATACGAGTAGTATGATGGTGCCAGCCCGTTCAGTGCCTTATTCGCCATAATTAAGACAGATTTAAACTGAACTGTTTCTGTGACTCGAAGCCAGTGTAGGCAATCACGTAGAAGGGGAGTGATGGGACAGTACTTGGTGGCACCGCATACTAGATGAGTTGCTTGTTGAATACCCCTTGCAGTCTGTGCAAAAATACATTAGGCAGACCAGCATACAAACTATTGCAGTAGTATTGCTGACCGGTCAGTGACTTAGTTGGTATCGCGTCTGGGTCCCACCCAGGCGTCGTGAGTTCAATTCCTCGGTTACCTAAGTCCTCCCTCACGACACAAACAACATCTTCCGCTCAATGTAATGGTAGTAGGAGATTTTCAAATATTGTCAGGTTATTTGTAACCCGGGAATGCACGTCTTTTTTAAATACAATTTGGAGACTACAAGAGCATTTAACAGAATCTTAGCAGAATCGGTTGGAAGGCACAGTGTTATTTTTTTTTTTTACACTGGAGGCCCTGAGGGAAATAATTTCCCTCAAAGCCTATATCATGTTTGGGGATGCTGTGTGGAGGGTCTTTTAGAGAATAGGAAGGAGTGAACTCGGGTCTTCGAGAGACCCATCTTATAGGAGGGAAGAAACACAGAGGCCGGCAGATCATTCCACAGCCGAGCTGTTGAATACAAGAACGAGTCGTAGAAGCGACCCGTTCTCATGTGACAAATGTTAAACGTGTGCAGATGTTGGGCCCACGTTTGGCGTGTTTCCCGACTATGCACCGGTGCCGAAGGTATCAATGATGCTAGTTCCTCAGAGCATCTTCCATTAAAATACCGGTAAAACAAGGACAGCATTCCCACCTGACGTCTGTGCTCCAAAGATTGCAATCCGTTTGCACTAAGTACGATTTCGACGGTTGGAAGGAAAGGTCACGTGACATCCATTTTGGCCCCAGCTTAGTTCCCTGCCGTCCACGTTTGTTTCGCGTGATTTGGACTGCGATAAGCTACATTTATAAAAATAGTCAAATATTTGTAAACAAGCCGAACCTTTTAATAAGTTGCTGTTTTACTTAAATTAGCGGCACGCCTAGCTCGCCCTCCACCACCTCTTATTTTGGTTTCTTCCCCTTGCGTTTTAGGGTATCTCTAAGTGTTATTTGCTCTGTGGTCGCACGTCGCACCTCATATCTGAATTTCGCAGGAAACCTTCCCTGCCGGTTAACTGATTTGACATGTCTCTAATTATTTCAATATCTCTCTAAATATACTAAACAAGGAGTTCATATTTTAGGTGTTCCTCAGCAATACATTTATGTATTGAATTAAATAATTCACATATACGTTTATCGAAGGCAACAAAAAAAATGTTTTGGAAAAAATCGTTAACTTATACGTATACCTGCGTGCGTTGATAAGTGGTGCGATAGTGAGCAAAGAGGGGTATGGGGTTTCACTCACCGTGCCACGATCCACGGTTGTCAGTAGTAGCGGCAGTGGTTTATGACAAAAATGAACGTACGAGTTTCTCACCAAATTCATGGCAAAAAGACATTGATCAGATATAAATTTATTTGAGAGATTATTACATATCTTTATATTATTTTTGGAGTACGTTTTTCTTTGGGTAGGCACAGTTTTTAGCCTTTATGAACTGAACGCAACTGGTAGCCGGCGGTCTGCCGGTTTTAATAGACATATCATGCGCTTTATGCATGACCTATGTATTTTTTTCTCGTTTTCAGCACTTATATGCGCGTAACTGTGCGTAAAACAATAATCCTAAAATTCAGATCAATTATTAAATAACGTAAATGAAGATTTAATTCTAAAATTCTTATATAATTAAAAGGAGGGATGTCTAACTTTAACTCAAAATAACCATAAACCATAGATAATAAAAACAAAGGGAGATATGGCATCCAAGCTAAAACTTGATAATATAACGTTTTAATCTGGTGTGACCTGTCAAGTAAGTATGTTTATGTATGTATACTTGTATGTAAGTATGTTTATGTATGTATACTTGTATGTAAGTATGTATAGTTTTTCTTCTTCTATATAATATATATTCTTCTATTGTATAAAGAAGAATCTCCCGGATGGGTGGTATTTTACATAACACTCTTTATCTATCTATGATAATAATAATAATAATTGGATGATTTGTATGGCACCGTTTTTGTGAAAAATCACCTCAAGGGCGCTTCATATAAGATATAAAGAATAGTGTCCATGGCGGTGTTGTTTGTTTGTTTTTTATGCAAATCTACAGTTTTATTCCGAGGTTTATGAAAATTTGCACTTTTCGAAGATTTTGTTACGGATTCACATTTTGGCCCTCATTATTATTACAAAATCGAAAACCTTATTTAAATCCATGCCATAGTGTCCGAGATATGAACATTTAAATCACGACCCCAACCTTGAAAACTAGTCCATGAAAAGTGATTTTTTTTACGAATGCCGCTATTCGTCCATTTTTTACGGATTCATATTTTGGCCCTCATTCTTATTATAATATCGATAACCGTATTCGAATCCATGCCACAGGGCCGGAGATATGAGCATACAAATCTCGAAACCAACCGTGAAAGCAGTCCATATATTTCCGTTTTTTTTTAAGAAGGTTGCCTTTTGTCGATTTTTTTACGGAATCACATTCCGTCCCTCATTCTTATTATAAAATCGAAAATCTTATTCAAATCCATGTCATAGTGACCAAGATATGAACGTTCATATCTCGGCCCCAACCATGAAATTCGCCCATGAAAAATGATTTTTTTTACGAATGCCGCTTTTCGTCGATTTTTTTGCGGGTTCAGATTCTAACCCTCAGGGGGTCGGAGTAGGGGTAGGGGTAGGGGTAGTGGTGGGGGTAGGGGTAGGGGTAGGAACAACACACCACAACTTAAAACTTTACTTCATAACCCCGGACAACGCCGGGTTTTTCAGGTAGTATTGAATATAATTTGAATGTATCGTTTCTGTAGGACCAGTGGCCAGTGCAGTGCGTAATGTGTATGAAAGTCCCTGCGGCAGGAAGCGGCGACCCACCACAATCAAGGCCCGGCACCAGCCGAGTGTTGCCAACGATAGCCGATAGCGCAGCTGACAGGATGTTGCCACTTGATAAATTGACACATTTTTACACTAAAATCAAATGTTTAAATTAATTCTTCTATACTGGAGACACCAATTTTTTGAGGCCGAAAAAGATACTCGGAATTAGGTCGCGTTTAGATGGGGGTGAAAACGTCGACGTTGAAATTTGTGGCGTGAGAGTTTCGGGTAGATTAGATTACACGTAGCCAGTAGCAAGGATAGTGATAAGTGGTAACTAAATCACTGTCCTGAGAAAAGTGATTAGTGCTATCCACACGTGCAATTAAGCATCAAACCCTGGTATTTGTAGTAAAGGGTAATAGCACCCACCTAACTACAAGGATGCGCGCGGATTGTGAGAAAAGATTCTAATCCAGTCAACTAAATTGCTACTTAATGGTAACTTACTACTTAAATCATTGTCAACACGCGGACAGTGACTTGTGAAAGTCACTGTCCGCGTGTGGACAGTGCGTCAAGTGGCAAGTAGTAAGTTACCGTTTAGTAACAGTAGTAGTCACTAAATCACTATCCTAAACACTGTCCTTGTGAAAACTAAGTGGGGTAACTAAGTATACCCTGAGTAAAACATAATTTCTATAATTTCTTTAAAAATAATATGTAGTATATTTGCGGCACGTTCCAGAGTGGTAGATACTGACAGTATCGCCCTGGTGAAAGACCACCATTCAGAATCGAAACGTTGCTTGAAATGTGCGAGTTTAGTGACCGATCTGAATAGCCAGGTACTTCCCCACCTTCCTTCTTTCCAAATTCCTTCCCCTTCTCAAACCTTGAACCTCACAACGTACCCCAATTGGGGATGCCATAATCTCACTGGATCCAGACGGTTAAGAGCAGTTGGAACTCTTGTGCAGAATCACATAAAAAAAAAAAATTGCAGTTGCAGTTATGCAATGCCAAAAATTTACAAATTGTATGCAATAGCTTTTTTTAATATTTACTTACAGAAACTATATATTTAACACAAATTTTCTAACCTCTAACATTTTTTCTCTAATCTTCTATTTTTGATTTTTGTTTTTCCTTCATAATAATTTATATTTAAAAAAAAACAACAACATTAATATTCTGACATTTAATAATAGACAAAAAATGAGGGCGCTGCGATAGTTTAAAAAGTTTTAAATGGAATCACCAATATGGCTCATAGGAAAGGGATTGTAATTGCATAGTTCCTATAGGAATTGTTCCACAACATATTCTAAGACAATTTTTCCTAACTTTTTTCAATTATTTAACGCTTTATTTAATTAAGGCTACATTTTCCAATTTCGAAATGTATGTATCGAAATAATCAAGTATTAGATGTTGGATAAATAAATTTAAAAAAAATTAAAAAAACAAATTCACAGATCAAGATTATAAATTTTAAAAAAAAAAACGTGATAAAATAATGATGATATTTTACGTTGTTTCTTTATTTAAAACAGTGAAATGCGAATACGTTTAAACATTTTATTGTGCAGAACACATTTTAAAGACAGAGTAAGCATCTACAATTATTTCCAAGCTAAACTTCATTTTGCCCCCACTGAATAGATAATACCCAGAAGTGTGAGTATGAGTAGTACTAAGTAGTAAATTACTTATCCTAAAGGTTAAGTAAGAACTTAAAAATTCAATACTAGTTTATGTGAAAGCACTATGAAAAAATACATCATTTAAACAGATTTGAAGGAAAACTGAGATCGCCAATTTAAATTAAACTTTTCGTCTGGTTTGCCCCTGACAAGCCAATGAAATTTATTATCAGGTTGAAGAAAATAATACTTAAGGCACACAAACATGCGGACAACAAATTTAATTTGGCAGGCGGATATGGGTACCGCTGCCCCGGGAACCATTCATTGGGTAAAAATGGTACCCATAGTTTGGGTGCCCGGCTTCATGGGGTGAGGTTTGTCCAGGCGTAGTGTAGAGGCCGGTTGAGGGAGACCTCTTGACCTCTCCAGCCGGACTCTTTCGACCAATTGTCTCGCACAGCAGTGGGAGGGATGGATTAATACGGACGTCACCCTTGGACACGCTCACCCCCAGCTTCCTACCCACCCCTCATACTGTTTTCAGGGTAGTTCTATGTTATGGGTAGTTAAGTAGTCCGTGGAAGGGAATGGCCAACCCTCCGATAGCTCGAAGAGGAGGAAGGAACGTCAACAATGTCAAATTGGTGCATGGAATTTCAGAGAATAAATGGAAAGAAAGAAATTTATGCGAAGATCGAATTTTTTGGTGGTCCGTCTTCTCTGCTTACCTCTACGGAGAAACGGCGTGATGGTTAGTTAATTAGTTAGTTAGTGAACTTCTTCTCCTTCATTTTCTTAGGAAAAACCACAATATCCCCAAAGATGATATAGGCCCTGAGAGAAATTCTTATTATAGAGCCTCCTGTGTGGGGTTGAGTGGATATTGAACTTTTTTTAATTTCAATTTCGTAAACAATTCATTTGTGCTGTACTACAATCTTGTCATCTCTGGTTCAACCTATTACCTACCTACAAAAAATTTGTTTCAAAATTGTACACTACCGACTTACATTTACGATAAAATTATTATTGTCACTAGGTACCTACTTCGATAAAGCTGTGCATGGGCAGACATTAGATAAACAATGAATCAGCGGTATAATTATGTGATTATTATTTACAAGGAATTAGTGACATCACTGGTAAATCCCGAGAAATTAGCTAATCATCGAAAAAAATGGATTAATTATTGAAATATCACCACAAACAGCATTTATATCACATAGGAATTACAGTGGAACATCGACTTATGGGCATAAATCGTTCCGGAAATAGCGTTGAGGGCACTGCAATCGTTTAAATAGCAACACAAAGATGGCTGATGTGATAATGAGAGTAAATTATAAAAGCACAACGGTACAAGTGCATATCTTTTACTTTAATCAGTCTTCAGAAATTAATGGTAATTTTAAAAAGAAAAGGCGATTTTTTTGCTTTTCTGAAATGTATGTACCTATTAAAATACCCATTTAAAATAAAATAAAATCAAATTCATAAAATAATAAATTAATTATAATTACTTTGTTTAAACCGCTCTTTTAAATATATAAATATCTACATATTTCAGAAGCATAGGTCTCTCATCAGGATAAACAATATACTAAAAATAGTAAAGTATAGACAAGCAAATAGAACAAATTACAAACATTAATTAAAAATTTTAAAATAATTTAATTAAAAAATTATGTATGACGCGAATGAGAATGGAAGAAGAAGCCTGGGACGAGGAAGACATGGCACGATCGAGTGTATCAAATATGAAACGGCATAATGGTTAGTAAGTTAAAAAAATATTATAAAGTATTAAAAAAAAAAAAATTGTTATATTAATTTGAAAACGAAATTATTTTTATTATTAATATAAATAAAATCAAGAAAAAAAGCAAGACATAAAAAATATAATAATAACAGTTATTATTATTATTAATAAATTTATTATAAATATTTGTCTGGAATAAATTAAAGGTATTTTAATCATTGATTGTTAATAATATTTAATTGACCATTTCTAATTTCTAAAATTTCAAATTTATCTAATTGTAAATCAGTTGTATTCGTATGTAAAAATTTTAAACCTTTATTTATGTCATAAAAACGATTTCTTTCCAAAAAACGGTTTTTTATGTAGTTCAAAATTATAATTAAAAAAAAGTAAATTCATAATATATAAATCTAGTTATGTTGTTTTGTCTCGTTCCTTTAAAATTAACTGTCAAACACAAATGTGAAATTTGTCGTAATAATTTTTTTTTATTATTATTTTTATAACAAGTTAAAAAAATTATGATATCCTTAGTGGGATTTCCCATGCTGAGGAATGTTAAATCAATTTATTTGAATTTGATGAAATAATTGTCTGAGAGAAATAATTTGAGATAATTTTCATGATGGCTTTTTGTGTTCCAATGGGTAAATTAAGAATATTATCATTAGCATTGCCCCATCCGATTATACCACAATAATATAAATAATTATTAATAATTCTAATAGTGATTGGCAGAGAGCCATGTAGAGCTTAATAAAATATATTATTAATTTTTTTTGCAATAACTTATTGAAGCTTATAAAACCTCATTGTAATATATTTTTAATCAATGAACTTAACAGTATTTTTTTGTTTTTATATGAATACCGCACAAGAGTCCCAACTGCTCCCAACCGTCTGGAGCCAGTGAGACTATGGCATCCCCAATTGGGGAATGTTGTGAGGCTGAAGGTATTGGGAGGGGAAGGTGGGGAAATACCTGGCCATTCAGATCTGGTTACCAAACACGGCTAAAAGCCATTTCAAGCAACGTTTCAATTCTGTATGCTGGTCTTTCACCAGAGTATCTTCCACTCTGGAACGTGCGCAAACATACTATTTATTATTTTTAAATGAATTAATTGTGAAAAAGCACAAATTAATTAAATAAAATTTACTTGCGCACGCCGGGATTTGAACCCGCGACCTTCGGATTCGTAGTCGAGAGCCTTCCCCCTCGACCACGGAGGCCGTCAAACAGTTACAACTTTCAAGTTTCATTCTAAGAGTTGTTAATATTATCTTCAATGATTAAAAAATATATGTTTTGCGCTGAGGACGTTAACGATTGTTTTAAAAAAGTTGATTACTTTATTTTAATATTTTGCTATTTAAACAAACAATGTGAACACTTTATCCAAGAAACTTATAAAAATACAACCTTTTATTGGAACACTAATACATTATATACTGCATGTGTTAGTTTAATGTATTGTTACATGGATTACGAAATAACGTGGGTAAAATTATATATTTCAACGTTATTTTTTTTATCAGGTACGTACCTAATTATAATCATTTTTTTGAGGTGAGCCGTGCCCTACCTACCTACGAATCGACATAATAGATGTAGGTATACATTAAGCCTATTTTAAAAGGAAACCCAGGTTCGACCACAATCTAACAAATGGAACCACATCCTAAGATAAAATTGTGTATTTCTTTGAAAAACGTTAATTAACCTCACGTTGTGTAGGTGAAACTTAACTGGGAAACACCTATATAAGTAATTTAATATTATCACATATAGGTATATAGCAATACGTGCACATAAAAATATTAATTGTGTACCCGTGGAAAATCATATGAATTCACAAGATTAAAATTGTGAAACGGTCATTCTACAGAACCAAAAAAATATTATGTTTCAAAAGCAGAATTTTTAAAAATCGTTTTGTAAAATGTATTATAGGTAGGAAGGTATCGATTTATTATTTTTGAATTGTACATATTAAACGAGCCATTTATTTTTTGCATGTCAGATAAAAATATTTTTTTAAAGCTACGTAAGAACTACGAAGGAAGCGCGCCTTCATTCAATCAAAAAAATTGTGACGTTAAGAAAAAATGAGTTAAGTCATTTTTTTTGTCCAAATGTCAAACATAACATCACATTTGAGCCTATTTTTTATTGTTCTAAAAACGGTGTTGACATGGTATTAATTTTTTTTCTCAATACGTATACAAATAATAAATTCAATATTTAAAAGTAGCCATTCCATTCAACCCTTCCCGTCCGGTGCTAGCAAATCCATCAAACTTCGGCGCTGTATCCACAGTGTACAGGGTACACATTTAGATTTATTTAAGGGTCCATTATAAGACCGCGTATTCACCGCCGTTAGGAATTTTAGGCCTCAAACTCAAAACCACGGACCACCACGATCCGGCAGCAGGATTGGGGAAATGTGGATAATGTAGACCACGCCGGATTAAAAAAATGTTCATCGTATTGATGCAATACGAAACAAAAAACATTTGCTCTATATTTTTTTCCTTTATTCGCTGTGTAACAATAAATTAATAGAAGCTTGACAGACTTAACTTAGCAGTCGGAAAAGGGAGGATTTTTTGCCGCTTACTGCAAAGTAAAGCAAGTCGATCTGTTGGTATAGGTTAGGGTAAATGATGAGAATATGTTTTTTTTAAATTTTGTATATAATATATTAATAATTGACAGTACCCATACAAAGTACCTTTCACAAAATATTTTTTTTTGTTACTATTTACGTATTTATTTCTTCACATCATAATCTTTAATTTTTCTTCGGAAATATTATAGAAATGGGTAACGTGGATCACCTGCTCAGAAATACTTGTAAGCACAGTTTTTGAAATAGGGAATTATTTTCATGGTTTTTGAATCAAGGAATCCGATTTTCGATTGTCCACTTGTGGATTCGAGATGGTTGAAATGAATTAGATGCTTTTTTATATGGCTGTTCTTTCAATGGCTTTGGTTTTTATTAATGGTTAAGGAATCCGACTATTACATTTAACTTAGGAACCAAGATGGCGGATGTGAATTAGATCCCGTTTATTAAACGGGAATAAGAATTATTTGTCTTTTGATAATTTTTGGGATTTCGAAACGGCCTTCAATATTGTATACTAAACAGCAGTAAAAATATAACATAGGTAGATAACAGTGATTTACAACCCACTCCAGATGCAGACAATAAGCTTGAATACAATTCACCAGTAGTTCAGTCATGAAGGCAATAAGAAAAACTGAAATTTTGCAGGTGAATAATACCTATAACAGGGAGTATTTTCACAAAAGTCTCCTATCTTCCCCTTGCCCCTCTCATACGAAAAGTAGACCAAATATGCTATAATTTGAAATCAAATACGTTTCTAAGGACTTAATAGTGTCCGAGATACAGCGGTTCTAAATTATGCAAATTTTTTGTAAGTTATCATTCTTCGCTATTTTTTAGTGTTTTGGTCAATTTTGACAGTGAAGGAGTAATTTTTCGGTAAAGGTTAATCTATACTTTATAAAGTAGGCTAAAGATGGTACAAATTGAAAACAAATTGGTCTCCAAGGACCTAATATCGTCTGAGATACAGTTGTTCTAAATGAAGAAAAACATTCTTTGTTATCCATTCTTCGCATTTGATTTCAGTGTACCTCCAAACACTTTAATTCCGATTTTGAACCAAATCGGTAGAGAACTCAAAATTCAAAATGAACATCGAAATTAATCAGGTTGACATTAAATTTGACATCAGCACCCCCCTAACATGACTTACGCCGCTTTCTAACCAAATCGGTGTGAATATCTAGAAATTCAAGATAGCCGCTAAAACTATGGATTTTGATAGGCACAGATCGGCATACTTATATATGCAGTCAGGGGCGTCAAGATTGTAAATTATATGGGCACAAAAAATGTTAAGATTTTAAAAATAATTCGTTCATTCATTAGTTTTGCTTTTGACAGCCTGCAAAGATATAATCTTATAGATCTATACCACGTCCCGTCAGTTTTTTTCCAGTGCGCAGGTCTTTTATATTGTGCCGTATAATAAATTAATCACTTTTTGGACCATCTTAAAGAACGTTGCAAAGAAATGTGATTACAACAAAAAAAATCGAAAATACGTAATTCCTACATTCCGGTGGCAGTTTAACACCTCTCTTCCCAGCTATTCGTCATAAAACAGACAAAAATATCGAATTTCAAATCGACGTCCGCTTGCTCCGAAGGGCTTCTCACAACTGATTTACTCCAGCGAAATACATCGTTTTATCAACAATCGCGCGGGCCGGAGATTTTCATAGGTGTTTTGTATGACGGAACTGAATTTAAAAATTCCTGAACTTTGAGGGAATTACAGAGAAAATCTAGATTTACTGAATTATTTTTAATAAACGCTCTTGGTTCTTGATCTTATTTACTCTGAGATTGTGGAAAGATTTTAATTAAATATGTTTGTAATGGGTGCAGTTAACATAACGGCGAAGGCACTGTCGAGCGTTTTACTTAAAATTACAGTAGATATTTCATATATAATGTAAAAGATTACAGTTTAAGAATTTACGTCACTGAAAACCTTAGACACTTTCGTAACTTTCTGTAAAGAAGTTGCAGATAAATTATGTGTTGTATTGCTTACGTTAGCATACTGCGAAGTGACGTTTAGCGCCTTATTTGAGACTGCCCCCTTAATAGAAATTTGGATAAAAATGAATAGAACGTTTACATTTCGTAAGCGTACAACGAAAGCTTGTTTTTGCGCAGATTGATATTGAGGATTTTTCCACCGATGCAGACTCACAGTTTGATAAGTTTAGAAATTAAAAATAATTACAATGATAAGTTAAGTCGGCAGTCAAAGACGACCTAGTAACAAATGTAAAGAAAACCCATATAATAGAATAACTCCGTTGTAGTCACTCCCCCCCCTCCTCCCCCATAATAATAATAATAAGAGTTAATTTCTATAGCGCAATTTTGTGAAGGTTCACCTCAAGTTCACCCCATATGTTGTGTATATAAACCGTAGATTAAGATTAATTTCTACCAGTCTGAAGGTGTCTTTAACAAACTGAAACCGGTTACGGTGAAATAAAATAAAAGTGGAAATAAGTTTTGTATGTCTTTTATTATATTATTATAATGGAATTCCACCACGAATTATCAATTTCAATAATAGAAATATTAAAATGTATTATGTTTCGTATACGTTAAAAATATTCTGACTTCCAAAGCTGTGAGTTTTCTCTTAGCAAAGGACTTCAGTATTAATCTGCCAACGGACAGGGATGTTGACTTGGCCACTTTTCGTTGTATGCTCCTGATTTATTACTTATGAAAATCATTTTATGAGCAGTACGTAATGTGTGTATACATATAAGTAAAATATGGCGTATAAGTATTGAAAACGGAGAAAAAACATCGGCCGCTAATAAAAGGCATGACGACCGCGCATTGTGGCACGGTGAGCGAAACCACGCACCCCTCTTGCTCGCTACCGCACCACTTGGAAATTATCAACGCACGCAGACATACGTATACGAGTATATTAACTATTTTATTCAAGATTTGTCGAAAATACTTTTTTGTTGTTGTTGCTTTCGATAAATACTTAACATATCGTAATTATTTTATCCAATACATAAATGTATTTCGGAGGAATTCCTAAAATATGAACTCTGTATTTAGCATATTTACAGAGATATTGATAAAATTAGAGACATGTCAACTCAGTTGACACCGCCGGTGAGGAAAGGTTAAAACGAAAAATAATAACGAGTTACTTTTGACATACCGACCCCTTCGTATAAGAAGGTTCCATCTGACACGGCAATGTTATGCGATAATGAGCCTTAAAGTTATTCTCCTTGCAGCACATTATCGCATGACATTGCTGTGTCAGATGAAACCTTGTTATTCCAAGGGGTCGATATTGTGAAATATTGGAAGGAAAGCAGTTTATATGATGTTGAAATGTGTGTATTGTATTGTGGAAATTAATTATTTGTATTTATTTGTTTTTTGGGGATAATTGGAGATATAAAAATATTTTTCAAAAACTGTAGATTGGTTAGTGTATTTAATTCGTAGAACTCAATTTAACATAAAGATAAATCAATTTAATTTAAGAGATAAACAAACGAACAAATTATCAGAATACAACTTCCTCTTAAATAAAATAAGAAAAAATATATCTTCATCACTTCTCAGTATTTTCACGAAACTTAAACAACATAATTCTTTGAAATATTTCAGGAATTTGCCAAACACCTTTTAAGGGGGCAGTCTCAAATAAGGCGCTAAACGTCACTTCGCAGTATGCTAACGTAAGCAATACAACACATAATTTATCTGCAACTTCTTAACAGAAAGTTACGAAAGTGTCTAAGGTTTTCAGTGACGTAAATTCTTAAACTGTAATCTTTTACATTATATATGAAATATCTACTGTAATTTTAAGTAAAACGCTCGACAGTGCCTTCGCCGTTATGTTAACTGCACCCATTACAAACATATTTAATTAAAATCTTTCCACAATCTCAGAGTAAATAAGATCAAGAACCAAGAGCGTTTATTAAAAATAATTCAGTAAATCTAGATTTTCTCTGTAATTCCCTCAAAGTTCAGGAATTTTTAAATTCAGTTCCGTCATACAAAAAACCTATGAGAATCTCCGGCCCGCGCGATTGTTGATAAAACGATGTATTTCGCCGGAGTAAATCAGTTGTGAGAAGCCCTTCGGAGCGAGCGGACGTCGATTTGAAATTCGATATTTTTGTCTGTTTTATGACGAATAGCTGGGAAGAGAGGTGTTAAACTGCCACCGGAATGTAGGAATTACGTATTTTCGATTTTTTTTTGTTGTAATCACATTTCTTTGCAACGTTCTTTAAGATGGTCCAAAAAGTGATTAATTTATTATACGGCACAATATAAAAGACCTGCGCACTGGAAAAAAACTGACGGACGTGGTATAGATCTATAAGATTATATCTTTGCAGGCTGTCAAAAGCAAAACTAATGAATGAACGAATTATTTTTAAAATCTTAACATTTTTTGTGCCCATATAATTTACAATCTTGACGCCCCCGACTGCATATATAAGTATGCCGATCTGTGCCTATCAAAATCCATAGTTTTAGCGGCTATCTTGAATTTCTAGATATTCACACCGATTTGGTTAGAAAGCGGCGTAAGTCATGTTAGGGGTGCTGATGTCAAATTTAATGTCAACCTGATTAATTTCGATGTTCATTTTGAATTTTGAGTTCTCTACCGATTTGGTTCAAAATCGGAATTAAAGTGTTTGGAGGTACACTGAAATCAAATGCGAAGAATGGATAACAAAGAATGTTTTTCTTCATTTAGAACAACTGTATCTCAGACGATATTAGGTCCTTGGAGACCAATTTGTTTTCAATTTGTACCATCTTTAGCCTACTTTATAAAGTATAGATTAACCTTTACCGAAAAATTACTCCTTCACTGTCAAAATTGACCAAAACACTAAAAAATAGCGAAGAATGATAACTTACAAAAAATTTGCATAATTTAGAACCGCTGTATCTCGGACACTATTAAGTCCTTAGAAACGTATTTGATTTCAAATTATAGCATATTTGGTCTACTTTGCGTGTGAGAGGGGCAAGGGGAAGATAGGAGACTTTTGTGAAAATACTCCCTGTTATAGGTATTATTCACCTGCAAAAATTTCAGTTTTTCTTATTGCCTTCATTGACTGAACTACTGGTGAATTGTATTCAAGCTTATTGTCTGCATCTGGAGTGGGTTGTAAATCACTGTTATCTACCTATGTTATATTTTTACTGCTGTTTAGTATACAATATTGAAGGCCGTTTCGAAATCCCAAAAATTATCAAAAGACAAATAATTCTTATTCCCGTTTAATAAACGGGATCTAATTCACATCCGCCATCTTGGTTCCTAAGTTAAATGTAATAGTCGGTTAACCATTAATAAAAACCAAAGCCATTGAAAGAACAGCCATATAAAAAAGCATCTAATTCATTTCAACCATCTCGAATCCACAATTGGACAATCGAAAATCGGATTCCTTGATTCAAAAACCATGAAAATAATTCCCTATGTCAAAAACTGTGCTTACAAGTATTTCTGAGCAGGTGATCCACGTTACCCATTTCTATAATATTTCCGAAGCAAAAATAAAAGATTATGATGTGAAGAAATAAATACGTAAATAGTAACAAAATAAATATTTTGTGAAAGGTACTTTGTATGGGTACTGTCAATTATTAATATATTATATACAAAATTAAAAAAAAAAACATATTCTCATCATTTACCCTAACCTATACCAACAGATCGACTTGCTTTACTTTGCAGTAAGCGGCAAAAAATCCTCCCTTTCCGACTGCTAAGTTAAGTCTGTCAAGCTTCTATTAATTTATTGTTACACAGCGAATAAAGGAAAAAAATATAGAGCAAATGTTTTTTGTTTCGTATTGCATCAATACGCTGAACATTTTTTTAATCCGCCGTGGTCTACATTATCCACATTTCCCCAATCCTGCTGCCGGATCGCGGTGGTCCGTGGTTTTAAGTTTGAGGCCTAAAATTCCTAACGGCGGTGAATACGCGGTCTTATACTGGACCCTTAATTGCAAAGAGTACGTGCAAAGATAGAGTTGTATGGTAGTCCACCCTCTTTGCCAGTGGCTTTCATTGCTCTATGACCAAAGGTAGACTGTGTATAGTTTTATATAAGGTCGGGTATGAAATTGGCCATGTTTTTTACCTTACTGAAAAGTATAAATATGTCATAAAAACAATTTAACTATTGTGACGTGAGAAATCAATAATTTGTGAGAAAAATACCATTTTTCTGAAAAAGTATTTTATTTTCTTTCATAGTTAATTTGTATTAAGATGGACTGCACGCCACTGCTCTCTGCCTACCCATCGGGAGAAATAGCGTACTGTTTAATTAGTTATGTATTAACATAAAATTTTAAAAAGCTATCAATGTACTTATAATCTGCTTCCCCTAATTAAGGGTAGCAGATCTGCCATGCTAGAAAAATTGAATGAAGATTGAATTTTAGATCACGCAACACTTTTACAAGACTGTGGTAGCTAGTGGGGAGATGGTGTGTTTCAAAAACGTAACAAAATAATTTATTTTCGACAGCTAAATTATCTTCTTCTATTATATAAAGAAGAAACCGCGGGCGGGCGGTGTGTATTTGTTTCGAATTCAAATCTACAGTTTTATTCCGAGCTTAATGAAATTTTGCACACTTTATTTTCAAAATAAGATAAAGGTCACTGTTTAAAAGAGATTTCGATAAACCACCCCGATCCCCCTTTCCCATCTTTTAAGGTAGATTTTGTTGGCAATGAAATTTTGCACAATTTATTTTCAAAATAAGATAAAGGTCACTGTTTAAACGAGATTTCGATAAACCACCCCAATCCCCCTTTCCCATCTTTTAAAGTAGATTTTGTTGGCAATGAAATTTTGCACACTTTATTTTCAAAATAAGATAAAGGTCACTGTTTAAATGAGATTTCGATAAACCACCCCAATCCCCCTTTCCCATCTTTTAAAGTAGATTTTGTTGGCAGTAAAATTTTGCACACTTAACGTAAGAGGAAAATTACAGAGTAGGGGTAGGGGTAACACATAACAACCTCAAAGCATTCCTCCAAACCTTTCATAACCCCGTGTAACGCCGGGTACTTCAAATAGTAATCACTAAAACCGTTACACAAGTAAAAGATAAAAATGTTTTTGCACAGAAGCTAATCGACAAATTATCACTTCACTCGAAGTCTCAACATTTTATGTTGTTGCTTTTTTACATTAGAATGGGCAGAACCCTTGCTGCGCAATTGTACTGTGGGTTGTAATTTTATATTAACTGATGTTATCTTAACAATAACGGAAATAATTTGAAATGACAATAATCGCGCTAGTATCATACTGGGTAACTGGAAGATCACATCAAATACCCCCAGTTCACCCATACTGCGTTTTAAAAATAAACAATTGTTACAAAAGTCAACATTGGAAGAAGGGCCTAAATTTTATTCCGAAATATTGGTTTTTTTGAAAATTTAATTTTTTTTATAATTTGTTATACCTTTCTGTGCGGACGGCAAAAATGAGTGGACTATTTTTATCAATAAAAATCTTTGGAATAGATAGGTACAGCGGAACAAGTTTGAATGTATTTGTGCATGACAATAGCATCGCGAGCAACCGTCAAACTGGTTCGATCTAGTTTGGAAAGATGATATTTTGATAGTGGGTGTGTATCGACGATTGTCATAATCTCCGAATATTGTCGTTGTATTTTGATGAAAACTCGTTGGGTTGTGATTTTTAAAATGGGGTCAAAATTAAAATCTGATTCTGGTAAACCATTGAGCGGCCAAAGAGTCTTCTGTAATCTAGTTTTAATCATTATAGATAATATAAACAGCTCCCAAATCGAGACACGAAACCGAAAAGATACAGAAAAGAAAAGATAACGATAGCAGATGGGATTCAAACCCAGGACCTCGTGGTCTATCCGGGACCTGCACTCTATGCCAGCTGAGCTACGGCTGCCCGAATCCATCTCGTCATTTTAATCGGTATCATACATTTCCTCCTAAAAACTGCCACTATCATCCTCGATGAATTCCCATATGTATTTTTATTTACTGTGGCTTTTCGGTTTCGTGTTTCGATTTGGAAGATCTTAATATTATCTTCAATGATTAAAAATGTATTACAATGAGGTTCATAAGCTTCAATAAAGTTATTCCAAAAAAAATTAATCTTATATAATCTTCATAGATACCTTGAATCGGAAAAATAAAATACAAAAATAAGAGCCGCTACAGTATCCGCAACAGCACATCTAGTTACTAATCAATTACCTTTTCTATTGGATCTGTTATGAAAGAAAATTAATGTTTTCCGGAAGGCCATAACAAATAAGTAAAAAACAATAATAAAAAATAATAATGTTAAATCTTGAATTTGAGATATGATATCGATGAAGATGACATAAATTGATCTGGTCTCATTGGCTAAGTTGGTTAAGCGGTTGCCCCAGATAGGCAGAGGTCCTGGGTTCGAGTCCCAGATGCGACTGAAATCTTTTTATTTTCTTAATTAGGCTATGTGAATATTATTTTCTAGAATGATTAAATATTAAAATGGGGTTTTTAAATCTCAAAAAAATAATTAATAATTAAAAATCTAAAAATTAATAATAAAATCATATAGTGAGTTGCTTTATATATAGTTATAGTTAGTATAGATAGTTAAAATAACACTAATAGTAATCGAAACGTCAAGCGTTAAAAGGGTTAATATATTTTTTTTTTTATTCATCCAGTACTGGTCTAGAGTTTTTTTATTCATCCAGTACTGGTGTAGAGTTTTATTCTACAGTACAAGCAAGAATATGTTTACTCTGATTAACATGTATGTACCGACATCTAGTAAAAAACCGACATATTTAAATTCATGGGAAAACAAATGGAAATGAATCGTCTTCTTCTATTATATAAAGAAAAATGTCCCGGGCTGGCGGTGTGTGTTTGTTTTGTATACGCGATATTGAGTTTCATGAAATTTTGCACACTTGGCCTTCAAACAAAAGGAAGGTAACTGTCTACATTGTATTTCAAAACCACCCCCATCCCCCTACCCACACCTTAAAATTTTGAACGTTTAACGTTTAAAATAAGAGGAAAATTACTGGGTAGGGGTAGGGGTAGGGTTATAAACATCATCAACATTTTACTCCAAACCGTACATGACCCCGGACAACGCCGGGTACTTCAGCTAGTTGGATTACAATAATAATATGTTACTTTTTGTAATGTTATTAGATTTATAACACTGATTTTTTTTCCAAAATAAATAATATTGCTAGTGAAACTATCATTAATTATGGCCTCGCCCGAGTATTTGATACTTCATTTTTAATGTAACAAATTTTCGAAATTAAAAAAACATTATGGATCCTACCTACTTACGTTTGTCTCACAATTATAAATGAACACATTATTTTGAAATTGCTATGAGGAACTCCAGTCGATTTATTTTTTTTATCAATAACAACGCTTAAACATAAATACCGGTATATTTCGTTTTTTTTTCTACTTAAAATAATTTTCAAAGTTCCAATTTTTCAAAGCCCGCCAAAACGCTCTAAATCTATGGCCGGTTGGTTTTGATCAATTTTGAGGGTAGAATGTCAAATGTCAAAACAAGAATGAGCTTTACCGAACATAATTTTATATTCTATTCATAGTAAACAATAACTAAACACAAGTAATAAAATTATGTTCCTTTTTAGAAACATCGAAGAATAATAATAGTTTTGAGCATTAATATTATCCGTATTGATAATTGGTTTGCTCATGAAAATTCCAAATATATTGAACAACAATTATAGAGCATAGTCACCCAAATTAAATTAAAATTTCGCCAAAACTAAAAAAATGCATATTTAAAATACAAAACAAAATGGAAAAATAAAAATGTTCATACTAATCTAAAAACAGAATGCGCACGTGACGTCAGATGTTCCAAATGCAACGTTACCAACATAACAAGGTGTTTTGATGAGATGATTTTCTATTCACTTTTACATAACGATTTATAAATTCTACTTATATGCATATAATTTAACTGGAGTTCCTTATTGCTGCATACCTTATGATTCGTCACTATGAATATTGAAAGAGTAACAAAAAATGTGAAGATTACACCATCTGGAGGACAAGTGTCTGCACTTTACTCTTTCCATTGGGCAGCCACATGCCACAGTTTCAATATTCATACTGTCGAGGATTGAATGAACTCTCGTCTCATTACAACTTACATTTCACCATTACAGCAGAAGTCGGTGACGTCCCGGGAAGACATCAATTGAATCAAATGAACTCGTATGCGAAGACAAGTTTTTTCCAAGTGATCCATTAGTAACATCAAGTAATAACATTGACTCTGATATTGGTAATCTTCTAGGTGAAACCATGGGTAGCTTGAGGGTAAATGAAACGGGATACACGTTCACAGAGGGCTCTAATTTCATTATTTTGAAGAAAAAAACCCGACCAATACGCAATGCTTTTAAATATTGAAATGAATTATTTGTTGGCAGATATACACACGGATTATGAAATGAAATATTTTTTATTGTAGGTTTAAATCACACGGCTTTCAAGAAGCTTACAACTTAAAATAAAAATATATTATTACAAAACTAACATACACAGTATTTTAATAAGTTTCTTGAGGGACTTGAGCTTCAAACATACAATAAAAATTTATTCCATTTCATATTCCGTACACCCGCCGAAAACAATAATTCATCGCAATATTTAAAAGCGGCACGCGGTAAAAGTTTTTCTAAAATATTTAAATTACCGCCATCTGTGAGCGCGTGCCATCTTTCGTTTACACGGTTTAACTTAAAATTATTACGAAAATAATGGATGGCGTTAATTTTAATATTTTAGATAAAATCCATTTTTGCACGTAATCCATTCAAATATTGAGATGAATTTTTGTTTGTTGGCGGGTGTACATAAGGAATAAGAAATATAATAAATTGTTATTGTAAGTAACGCTCAATCCCTTCAATAAATTTATAAAAACACAATAAAATATTGCATTTTATAATTTTTAAACCTACAACAACATTCAATTCCATTTCTTATTCCGTACTCCCGCCAAAACACTCATCGCAATATTTTAAAGCATTAAGTGGTAGAGGTGTTTTTTTTTCTCCTAAAATATAGAAATTAACGCCATCTGTGGTCGTGAATTTTCGTAATAAGTTTTAGTTTACCCTTAAATTTGAAATCTTTGTGAGCCTGGAGGTATACTCTAAGGTAGGTACCGCATATTGTTACTTTAAGGTAGGTACCTATTAAATTAACAAAAGTGCACGGTCAATATTTTACAAAAAGGAACTCCATTTAAAAATATAAAGGCTTTAAAAATATGTTTTCATATAGATCAGCTAACGCCGATTCTGAATATATAACTTTTATTACATATAATTAATTATACGTAGAATTTATAAATCATTATTTAAAAGTGAATAAAAAATCATCTTATCAAAACACCTTGGTATGTTGTTACCATTGCATTTGGAATATCTGACGTCATGTGCGCATTCTGTTTTTGGATTAGTATGAAAAAAATATTTTTCGTTTTTGTTTTGTATTTTTAATATGTATTTTTTTTTATTTATGGCGAAATTTTAACTTAATTTGGTTGGATTGCTCTATAATTGCTACAATATAAAAAAACTATTATTAGTGAAATATTCATGAGCAAACCAAATACCAATGCGGATAATATGATAATGTTAATGCTCCATACTATTATTGTTCTTTGAGTTAAAGTTTCTAAAAAGGTACATAAGTTTCTTACTTATGTTTCGTTATGGTTTACAATGAATAGAATAGAAAATTATGTACGGTAAAGCTCATCCTTGTTGTGACATTTGACATTCTAACCTCAAAACAGATCAAAATCGACCGGCCATAGATTTGGAGCATTTTGGTGGGGTTTGAAAAATTGAAAGTTTGATTATTATTTTATCTATGAAAATTAACGTTAGAAAAAAAAACTAAATATGCTAGTATAAGAACATCACCATTGATTTAAACAAAATAAAAAAAATTGGACTCGAGAGTTCATTATTCATCATATTTACAAGACAGCTGGAGTGACATTTTTTCAAAAGTAACTTCTCTTCCGAATTTCAACCTCTGTGGCTAAGTGATTAAGATCAAAATGGCCTCAGTAGTCGAGGGTTCAAGTTCCTCGACTACGAATGCGGAAGTCGAGGGTTCGAATCCCAGGGTGTGCAAGTAAAATTTAATTCATATAAAATAATATATATAGCATATTTGCGGCACGTTCCAGAGTGGTCGATACTCTCAGTAGATATATTTAGAATAGAAACGTTGCTTGAAATGGCTTTAGCCGTGTTTGGTGACCAGCTCTGAATAGCCAGGTTCTTCCCTACCTTCCTCAGTCAACCTCACAACATACCCCAACTCGGGATGCCATAATCCCACTGTGTCCGGTTAGCAGGGAGCAGTTGGGTCTCTTGTGCGGTATTAAAATTCTGGCATGTATAAATAAATTTTATTTAATTAGTATGTGTATTGGGCCACGTTTCGGATAGGTAGATACTGTCAGTATCACCCCCCTGGCGACCACAATTCAGAATGGAAACGTTGCTTGAAATTACTTTAGCCGTGTTTCCTGATCCTTTCCACTTCCCCTCCCCACCTTTCAATCTTACGACATAACTCAATTAGGGATTCCATAATCCCGCAAGCTCCGGGCAGATATTCGTGTAAAAAAATTGTTGTAAATAATTACCAAAGCCTTTTAAGGTTAAACGAAACGTTATACTCGCTCACAGATGACCCTAATTCAAATATTTTAGGCAAAACACAATTTTATCATGTAATGCTTTTAAATAAATTTAAGCTCTGAGGAACTAGCGACATTGATCCCTTCGGCACCGGTGCATAGTCGTGAAACACGCCAAACGCGTGACTAACATTTACACACGGTTGACATTTGTCACATGAGAACGGGTCGCTTCTACGACTCATTCTTATGTTCAACACCTCGACTGTGGAATGATCTGCCGGCCTCCGTGTTTCCTCCGTCTTACATGGTTCTCTTCAAGACCCGAGTTCACTCCTGCATATCCCCTAAAAGGACCTCCACACAGCATCCCCAAAGATGATATAGACCTTGAAGGAAATTATTTCCCTCAGGATCTCCTGTGTGGCGTTACCATAAAAAAAAGATGATTTGTTTGCTGGCGGGTGTACATACTGAATATAATATGCAATAAATAGTTATTGTAAGATGTACTCGTATAGTATTGTATATATGTTAGTTTCACAATAATATATTGTATTTTTATAGGTTTCTTGAATGACTTGAGCTTTAAACCTATGATAACAATGTATTCAAATTCATATTCCGTGTGTACACTCGCCAACAATTCATTTCAATATTTAAAAGCATTAAATGCTTAGTTTTTTTTTCTAAAATATTTCATTCAGCACCATCTGTGACCGAGTATTGCGTTTCGTTTAGCCTCATATTTAATTATTATTAAAAGAAACACTCAAGCATAGGTACCAGTTGTGCAAATAGCAGTGGCGTGCAGTCCATAAAGGCTGAAAAGCTGTGCCTACCCTAAGAAACAAAAGAACAATAAAAATATAAGAGAAAACGTAATAAAATGCGACAAATATCTGACGAAAATGTATTCTTTTAGACTCATTTATTTCAGTTGGCCGCAACAATCGGCAGAATATGGTAATAAAATTGTCATTTTCAAATATTCAATGCGCAATTCATACCCAAACTACACACAGCCTACCTTCGGTCATAGAGTAATGCACGCCACTGGTAAATAGTATATTATGCTCATACAGTCTGACATTCAAGAGTAGACCAAAAATGAAGGCGCTGCGATCGTTCAAAAGGTTTTAAATGACAACCCCGAGATGGCTTATAGGAAGATGAATGTAGGTTTAAAAAGCGCAATGGTCCAAAAATGAGTGATACTTCCTGAATGGATATGATTTTACATCATAATTATATTATAAGACAATTTTATGTTTAAACTTTTGATTTAAAGATTTGCAAGGAAGATAATTAGATGAAAGGTGATTTAAAATATTATCTATCATGGTAACCATGTGTTTGTTAGATGTTAAATAAATGAAAAAAAAAAAAAAACAAATCACAGATAAAAATTACAAATTAAAAAAATTTAATAAAATTGTGTTACAATGTTTTTCCTGTGGATGTTATTTCATAGCCTCAAATCCGAATGTATGTGGTTATTATTGTTTCAAAATCGGCATAAATCTACATACATTACTAAAAAAACCATTTGTAAACATATTCTAAGTTGGCCCAGAGCTTCCTCAATCGAAATTCTGCAAAACATCAAAAATTTAGGTGTTGCCATAGTAATTAACATTTTTAATTCCAATTGATTATTCCAAGCTGAACGATATATAAAATATATCGTTCAGTTTGGCTGGTTATTTTAAATATCAAATAGCTCCTTTGGGTTATTATTCAAAAAGCAGGGAAAAAACATCAGTTTTTTTCATTAGATTTCACAATAACAATACGTTTGACTAGTAACGAAACTTGAAATACTAAACGAGATGACGCAGGAACAAACTTGACGTATACGAATGTTTGGTGAGTTTCAGGTACAGCTTTTTTTGCACCTGAACGTACGGGATACGGCTTGTTGCGTTCGGGCGATAATATAGGAGCGTATCACGCACATTCGTTATGAGTAGGGCAGTTAAATCCAAAATTGCAAAATGATATAATATTAACTAACAAGGCTTTAAAGATGCTTGGCTTTCTTGGCAGAACTTTAATTGATTTTGTGTCTTTAAATTGTATCGGAACACTCTATACTTCATTAGTTGGAAGTCAAGTGAGATATATTTCACCTGTTTGGTCCCCTTTGTATAAAGTACACTCTAAAACATAGAACAAATTTCTTAGGTAAACTCGTATACATTTTAAGCTCGGAATTCCAATTTAAAACAATAATTATGTATGTTTGATGAATCAATTGTATCTGATTACGCTGTCTGAAAGAAGAATTATATCAGACGTATTTGTATTGTATAGAATCATTAACCGCCTTGCCAATAGCGCTGCCATCGTCGCCACTATTAAATTATATGTACTGACGAGGAACACAAGACAAATTGTAACATTTTTCTGAAAGGCGTACACAAACAACTATCAGTCACACTCACCAACCAACAGGATGCATGATCTGGGCAACAAGTTTGGAGGTATTGTTGATATATTTGCCGACTCCATTTATGAAGTAAAGCGCCATTTATACCAGCACTTTGATGAATCCCACAATTAATTGTTTTAGATTGGATAATGTAGCATTATTGTTTTGTATTATAATATTGTTCTAGTTTTCTATTTTATGTTACTGACATTTTTTCTAAATTGTTCGTTACTTTGTGGTTTATTGCTATATTTTTGATAGCTCATTATATTGTTCTAATAATCCATGTAAAATCCTAGATGGGCGTAAACCAAATAAATGATTTACCTTTAAATTCTATACGGGTAGTTAGGAAAATGTATAAAATTTCTAGTGAGAAAGATTCTCAAACTGTAATCATTTAAATTCTATGAAATACATACCAAAACCAGCGAAGGCCTTTTCAAACGTTTTACCTAAAATTCCAGTAAATATTTCATACAGAACTTAAAAGCTTATGGTCTAAGAACTTTTTTCACTGGTAACCTTACACCTTTTCCTACTGCCCATATAGAATTTACAGATAAATCACCTGTAGTATTTCTTGCGTTAGCAGACTACAAAGTGTGTATTTTTGAGTGCTGACCGTTAAGCATACCTCTACTAACTAGAATAAAATACCTACATAAAGTATTGAAAAAACGCTTAGGCCACTCTCTGACGGTCCGGCAGGAAATCGACATAAATCTCATGTGTGATACCTACAGGGCACTGCGCGCCATACATCTCAATGAGCGCTAGCTCACGACTCGGGGGGGAAGCGGAAGCGGTGCGACGTACTTCTGTTATACCGCAAGCCGGACAACAATTCAGTAGCTTCTCGGTAAACACGCATCCAGTAAATCTATGCACTGCGTTTCGATCGTTTACGTGCCATTCATCCTTTAAGTTCAAACATGGAGCGGGATATGAATTTTCGGCTAATAACGGAGGCACAGAAATATGGATGCCTTTATAACTATAAATTACCGGCATATACAGTAAAGGGGACAACAGAGAAAGCTTAGTGTGCAATAGGAGGACATCTTATATATGGAGTAACGTGCTGGACCAGTTTTTGGAATGTTTTTTTTTTTGATATTGGGTACATTTGCCGAAATTTGACATGGTCTCCGGACAGTTTCCTGGCAGCAATAAATAATCTACAATGAATGTTACGTTCGATGTAGGGGTGGACCTACTCCTTTTTTGTCTCATTCGAAGGAATAAATAGCATACCGGAGCCTTGTCTTCACTTGATTCACTTCTGATTCATTTTTCGATTTTGACTGATAGATCCGATAACATTCAGGGGTAAATGTGATAACAGAAATCTACAATACCGATAATTTACTGGCGGCTACGAATCACCGCAGATCCGTCAGAGAGTCGATGGAGGAAATATCGCGAACATTTCCTGCATTTTTGCTGCACCCGGTTTATGTCGATTCCCTACCGGACCGTTAGAGAGCCGCCTAATTTAGTAGCTGTGAATATGAAAACATCTCTAGGGGCGTGGTGAGAGTACAAAAACCCAACAAATCAATAAATAATGTATTTGTGACAATCAAAAATACAAAAGAATGGAATGAAAAACTTACAATAATACTTCTTGAATAAGTGAAACAAATTTATTAAGTAGTGCGAGTTTGTCAATCATCTAGTTAAAGCAAAGCTGAAATCTAGGACTATATACGAGTATATATAATATCTAAGACATGTTACGGGAAGCTCTATTGTCCTATTTTCTAACTTAAATCTTGGTTCTATGAACTGAGCCATTCTTCTAATATATTTACCCATCTGGTTTCATGGTAGCAGGAACTTTATATAGATTTAAATACAATTTTAATGACACGTTAGCGAGTCATTAACAATTTCACACCAAAAATATATCTCATTGTTTCTTAAATTCGATAATTTTGGCACTTTTAATGTCCAGATAGTGGAATATCACTATAATATCTAGTATGTAGTCATATCACTTAGATTAATAGATATTTCAATCACAGAGCTCTAAAATTCTTCTATGCCTGGAGTCAATTTCGTTGAGGCATTAAAAGTTTTTCTCTTTAGGTACTTTTAGGTCAATCATTTATCATTTTTATTTTACTCTTGTTATATTGAAAAATAGGGTCATAGAACTCAGAAAACTATCAATCGTAGACTCAAATAGGTTTTCTAAACCAGGCGCCATTTTCTTTAAAACATCTCAAGAGTTCTTTTTTAGATACTTTTAGGTACCTTGTGTAGATATTTTTCCATTAGTAGATGATATCCTATGATTCATTTTGCAGATACTTTTGTATTAGTAGAAGATATCTCATGATATTTTGTGCAGATACTTTTCCATTAGTAGACGATATCTTATAATATATTGTGCATATACTTTTCCATTAGTAGAAGATACCTTATAATATATTGTGCTTATACTTTTCCATTAGTAGATGATATCTTATGATTTATTAGTGTTGTAAGGTTCCTTGCATCTCTCACAACATTTTAAGATATTATTAGGCCGATACATATTTATGAACCATTGTGTTTGGAGTAAAGCTCACAAGCAAGAGTATCTTTTATATTCTTCTAATTTCTCAATGGAAAGAAATTTAAAGCTGCTTGTGTGATCTCCCATCCATTATTTACAAGTTATCTTGGTTTTTCACAATCTGGAAACAAAAAAAAAAACATTAGAATCATAGATTATATTGCTAAACGTCAGAAATCCTAGGGAAAAAATAAACATATTATTAGACTTTCAAAAGAATCTCACGAAAATTGCGGTAATAGTAACAGGAAAGCTACACTGTTAATAGATACAGAAGGCAGTAGATACTCTCAGTATCGCCATGGTGAAAAATCACCATTCAGCATCGAAACATTGCTTGAAATGGTTTTAGCCATGTTTGGTGAGCAAATCTGAATAGTCAGATACTTCCCAACCTTCATCTTCCTTTCACTGGGCACGCCATAGTCCCATTGGCTCCGAATACTTGGAAGCAGTTGGGACTCTTGTGCTGTATTCACACAAATCGATTATTTTAAAAGAATCTTGTTAGATTACAGCAAGACCACTCACTAAACACTGCATAATATTATCAGATTATTACTAATAATATAAAAAATTCATAAGATTAAAAACTAACTATAATATTCCACAAGTATAAAATACAATATCAAAATCAATTCAAAGATTATAAAATGTACCTGAAGTTCCGGATTTCAAACATTCGATCTCGAAAAATTCGTGAGAATTGCAAACGTCGTGACAAAGAACATGGCATATTTGCAGGAGGTTCATTATTATGAGTAGGTACATTTGAGCCTCTATTATTATTTAAATTATTTAAAAAACCCTAACAACGTCTTTCTCACAAATGGGGACATTATTTCTTACACTAAACCGAATGAAAATACAGGTTATATAAATATTAAACATTATGTACTATTAAACTCAACTTGACGTTTTCTAAATAATTTGGCATAGAATAAAATTCAAGTTCGCGCATGGGGTGTGTGCTGCAGTAATGGTAGGAAACTGTAATTCGATTACCAAGGGATGATTTAAAAAATAAAAGTAATGTCTCACTTACTGCAAAAAAAATGTTTTTCTCGGACCGCAAAATATTTATAACATTCTAATTTAAAAATCATGGCTTCGACTCTTTTAAATGATAAATTTAGCGGAATATTTGTTTGTTATTTGCATTATTTTTCGTTAATATTATTACCGCCATCTATTGAAAACAAAAGTTTTCAGTAATGGTGAGCTTTGCAGGAATCTTCTAATTTGTCAAAAGTGTTTCAAGAAAGATTTCATAGATTTCAATAAACAACATGTTTTCAATATTATATTTAATAAAGAAAAAATTGAAAATAATAAAATTATTTGATACTGTGAATCAAAACGATCCATATATTAATGGAAACTACATTTTTAATAACGTGTTTTGAATTTTCGTCGTAATCGAATCGTTATGTTTTAGTCGCAATCAATATAATTCTATCTACTTATAAATAAGTGTAGACCTGTGATTGACAACCTTTTTAGCCGAATGGCGAATTAATCAATTTTCAATATGTCCGCAGATCACACGGCAGGATACAGTCGGTGGTGTTGCCAGTGTAGATTTTAATTTTTTTTAAATATGAATACAGTAAAGAAAATTAAATCATTGGGGATTAAAAACACTTAAATTTACACTGTAACTTGAATTTTATTTCAATTTATTTTTTATAACTTATTGAAGTTTGTAAACCTCATTGTAATATTTTAATCATTGAAGAAGATAATATTAACACATCCCAAATGAACCACGAAACCGAAAAAACAACATTCGGTTTCGTGGTTCATTTGGGATGTGTTAATATTATCTTCTTCAATGAATTTTATTTGCCCAAATATTGTATCCTGTTTAAAAGTAAGTAATTTTAAGAACAATCTGTACTATTAAAATCTTACTGATTAAAACATGGCTAATATCGCCCTTAATGGGTGAAAGCCAAAAAAAAAATACAGTTCAAACGTCCCAACAGTTCGGAGTGACTAGGTACATACCAATTATATACCAAAAATGAACTAGGTACCTACCAAAAATATTGTTTTTCATAATAACAAGGTTGAAATTAAAAGATGGCGTTAACTTCAATATTTTAGAAAAAAATCATTTAGTACGTAATGATTTTAAATATTGTGCTGAATTACTCGATGACGGGTGTACTTACGGAATATAAAATAGAATAAATTGTTATTGTAAGTTTAAAGCTCAATTCCTTCAAGAAACTTATGAAGTGCATTTCACTAATATATAATATATGCATGTTAGAATAAAATATTGCATTTATAAAAAAAAAATTCCAGGCCCAAGGTCCGCGGGTTTTGCATCGCTGGTATAGAATGAAGGATTTTTTATAACCTCAAACGCACTTAGGTGTAATCTTGAGGTTTTCCCGTTTTCTCTGATTTTTTTTTTCCAAATTTCGACATAGATCTTGAATATTCTGTACCGCAACAAGTTTTCGGCATTATGCCAAATTTTCGCCCGCAGGGAAGCATTTATGAACCCTCAAAACGCTCCGTTTTTCAGTTAACCCATACAACGTACACTTTGGATTGTATGTATTTATACAATACATTCACTTTGGACAGTGATGCTCTTGCCAAACGTCACTAGTCACACGAGAAACAGCCTTTTGTCTTGTTTACGATAATGCTTATTATTTTTGGCAGGAAACCGATAAAAAGTGTATCTACGAGTATGTATACGCTATACGTTTATCCAATTTGAATATTAGAAAAACTTTCAGTCATTCGCTTGTTATTCCTAATTTTAGAATGTGTTATTTTTATTTTAATATATTTTTTCATTTCATTAATTAGTATGAATTGTATTATTGGCTCGCCTTCTTTGTTGCAACTCATCCAGTTCAACATTCCTTGCCGTAGATCAACAATCAACACACTACTAATTACAGGTAGGTACCATTTTCCACTGTCCAGAATTTGATGACCAGTTCTGAATAGCCAGGTACTTCCACACGATCCTCACAACATATCGACGATAATCTTAATAATGTATCCAAATTGATGAAAATGTACAAACTTAGACTCAACATCTCACAACAAAGTGGATGATCATTGGCAACCGAAAGTATGATGAACGTCGTCAAGTTATAATGGATGGTGAACACTTGGAGAAGGTAAATATGATAACAACACTGGGAATAATATCAGACTCAAAGAAGACTCTTGAAAAAAAAGGCGATTGTATTTTTAAAAAATTGCTAAAAATGTGTCTTTCCTCGGTAGAAATAGGATTTTTTTTGATAAATGAACAAGTTTACTAATTTACGAAACAATTGTTGCACCACGCATAGACTACTGTTCTAGTGTTCTCTGTGAAAATCTACAAATAATCCAGAATAGAGAAAATGAGACAAATTTTAAAGTGTGATAAATACATTGAGGTATATAAATGGAGTAAACGTCGGTGTTCGAAATATTGGCAGCATTAATGCGGCCAATTGGCTACACTGAGATAACACGGGTTTCAGTCGATTACAAGCGCTCGCCGGGTATTGATCTCCAAATATTACTGCAAAATGCCTACATGACTGCGCAAGTCGTTCTGGAAAAAAAAAAGAAAAAGCAATGGCGTAAACTATCATTAGTTTTACCATAATCAATATACTGTAAATTGGCATTTTTATTTGGCTAAAAAAACTCAAAGAGCATTGGAAGTTGGCACGCGCCGCTGGCAAGAAATGCTCCGGGGCCGCGGCGCGGCTGGCGGAGCGTTCCGTTTGTTCGCGATCGGAAGGATTCAGTCGACATCGACAACCGCTTCACCCCCCCCCCCCCTTTGTACTTTACGCACGGGAACAACTTTTTCAAGCGATTTTTCGAGGAACGTTAGCTCTATTTATATACTTAAGTGAAAACCTATTATTAGTTAATTTTGTATATATATTTACCATACATAATAATAATCCTAAACTGTTGGTTTTCCAAATAAAGATGTAAAAATTATGTATGTAATCAGTTTTAAAAATAAGCAATATGTAAATTAAACTGTAAAAATATGTAAGTATATATTAGACCACATGAATTGGAACCATTTTAAATTTAATGAAATAAAAATAAATATATATACATCCCATCTGTCCAGAGCCAGTATTTTTAGGGATTTTGTACAGTATTCACATGAATATTAGAAACAAAGGGAGATAAACACAGCAGACAAACAGGATGAACGATGTTGGCAACACTTTTATGCGTCCGTTTTCATACTAATAATGGTTCACGGCCCATCTTCATTGTTTCTACTACCTATGGAGATACCAAAGTATCGCTGGTTCTGGACAGTGTTTTATTCAATAAATAATTTAAAATTAAAAAAAAACATTGACAAAAAAGATTAAACTAAACACGGACCTTACCAGTTTAACCCATACCGGGCCCCAGGAATCTGCCAGAATTTTTACTATTTAAAAAGTGGAATTAGATATATATATAGAAAAAATAATAATGTTTCATTATCTTATAATGATATCCTCACTAGGATTCCCGTGTTGTGGATTTCATTTACAAAATATTAAATTGCATTGTATTAAATTGATGTGCTTGATGAAAATAATATATATAAAAAATTGTAAGGTGAGGTGTTTTAAGTGCAGTTGAGTGGTTTCAGCGTTACTATGTTGTGGTGTTAATATATTTTCTATTTCAGATCTCCCTATGTAACGCATCCAGTGTTTTATTTGATTTTTAAATTTATTATGGTTATTTTGATTTTTAAAGAATATCGGGATTTTGTTGTAGAGTTTAGTACCATAGTATAAGAAGTTTTTTTGTCCAAATGTTGTGTTCGTGGTTCCTTGTTGTGTGTGTTTTTCACTCTGAGATCTAGTGTTTCTAATATGTGTGATTGTTGTTATTTCTTGTATTTTTTTTTGTATTTTATGAATGTAAAGTAGTATTGTTTTAGAGTATAATTGTTTTTTTTTCGAAGGAAGCAAACACTTTGTGGTGTGACATTATATATTAAATGAAAAACACAATTTGGAAAACACCACTTTCATTTGAATTAATAACGAATGCCAACCAGGTTTCGCTTCACCGAAGCTTCGTCAGGGCTTATTATTAACTAAAGATAATTAGATACAGGCACACATATATATGTGTGCCTGTACTCCAGGAGAGGGGGGGGGGGAGAAAGGATTTTATTCCGGTAATCTCAGCTGTTCCTTTCTCCCCCCACCCACTTATCAATGGGGAACTGAACGTAGCAAAAGAAACGAATCTAGCAGTCTACAAAGGTGTGCTTATATCAACCCTAATCTACTACAGTGAGACATGGAGCCGGTGGGGGAGGTATAAAAGTCGACTTAATGCCGTAAAAATGAGATCCCTGAGGCGTGTGTGTGGTATAATCATCTATTACCCTGTTAAAAATATGGAAATCTTTTTTATGTGAGTATTGAATCCCAACTGCTGCCAACTGTTTGGAACCAGCGAGATTATGGCAGCTCCAATTGGGGAATGTTGTGAGGCTGAAAATAGTGGGGGGGAGGAGATGCGGGAGAGGAAGGTGGGGATGTACCAGGCTATTGGGTTTTGTTGTCAGACTGAAGAGAATGGGTAAGGGAATGAAATAAAGAAGAGGAAGGCTGGGGATTTCCTGTACATCAAACACGGCTAAAGCCATGTCAACCAACGTTTCGATTCTGAAAGATGGTCTTTCACCAGGGGGATACTGAAAGTATCTACCACTCTGGAACATTTCGCAAATGTTCTATTTATGTTTTTTAATTAGTAAATTGTGAAAAAACACAAATTAATGAAATAAAATTAATCATTGAAAATAATATTAACATAACCTAAATGAAGGATGAAACCGGTAAAAAGGACAGAAACTAAAAAGATTTCAGTCCCATCTGGGACTCGAACCCAAGTCCTCTGCCTATCCGGGGCAACGCTCAACCGACATAGCTAATGAGACCAGTTCAATTTGTGTCATCTTCATCGATATCATATCTCAAATTCAAATTTCGTTAGGGCTAGTTCTTACAGGGACTTTAAGTATAACTTTCATGATGGCTTTTTGTGTTCTAATGAGTAAATTAAGAATATTATCTTTGGCACTGCCCCATCCGATAATACCATATTCTAATAGTGATTGGCAGAGAGCCTTGTAGATCTTAATCATATATTTTGTACAGAGAACATTCCTGATTATTTTAAAAAAGTAATATAGTAGCCTATAATGTATTATTTACAACTGAAAATATATGAAACATCATTAAAAAAACGGTGACCGGATAATTCAACACATGTATGAATCAGCACACTATTTAAACGTGAGATAAAGTCATTGAACGTAAGAACAAAAAAACTATCTAAGCTAACAAAACTTTTTTATTTATTTATTAGGTTTAGGTTGGATTATGTTTACGGGCTAGTTTTTTTTTTCTTACCTTTAATGACTTTTTATCACTTTAAAAAAGTGTGCCGATTCATTGGTGTGTTGAATTGTCATGGAACCAAAAAAAACATGTTTACGTCAATTTTTCTATTGGTATTAGATTTAAAAAATATGTATTGTAAAAAATTATATGAAAAAATAGATAATAAGTAACAAATGTACATAGTAAATAAAACTCTTAAAACAAAATGTGTGGAAATTGTTACGTAGTTAACGGCCGAGAAAAAAGGGGATTTAAAAAAAAAATGATTGAGTGCCGATATGTTTGTGGCTATAAATATTTGTCGAAAAACACCTAATAAATATTACTTACATGTTTTTCTTAGATAATCTGTAATTTTTTTTTTTACTATATTACACAAAATCTTTCACAAAATCGGTTCAATGACGCACGCGTTTTGTTTGAGAGACGCTTTCTAAAGGCGGGAATACAAATCCAAAAAATTACATGTGTTATATTCAGTGCAGTGCATTGCTCTATGACCAGAGGTAGGTTGCGCGTACTTTTTCAAGTTCATATTCCGCATTGATTTTTTTTTTTATATGAATACCACACAAGAGTCCCAAACTGCTCGCAACCGTCTGGAGCCAGTGAGACTATGGCATTCCCAATTGGGGAATGTTGTGAGGCTGAAGGTATTGGGGAGGGGAAGGAGAAGGGGGGAGAGGAAGGTGGTGAAAAGGGGAAATACCTGGCTATTCAGATCTGGTCACCAAACACGGCTAAAAGCCATTTAAAGCAACGTTTCAATTCTGAATGGTGGTCTTTCACCAGGGCGATACTGAGAGTATCTTCCACTCTGGAACGTGCTCAAATATACCATATATTATTTTTAGATGAATTAATTGTGAAACGACACAAATAATTAAAATAAAAATTACTTGCACACGCCGGGATTTGAACCCCCCGACCTTCGGATTCGTAGTCGAGAGCCTTACCCCTCGACCATGGAGGCCGAATATTTGGAAATGGCTATTTTATTGCCATTATCGACTGATTGTTCTGTCCAACTGAGCGTACAAGTTCCTTGCCAAATCCGTGAAATAAATACATTTTGATCAGAAATTTCGGGTGGTATTTTTTTTTTAAATTAATTCCACACTTTGAGGCCGTACTGAAAATATTTTCTCTGTAAGAGAGGTCAAGGGGTCTTCCTCAAACGACCTCTCCAGATCCGGCTGACCACGCAGACGCAACATCTGAACAAACCTCACCTCATGAACCCGGTCACCCCTGCTAAGTCACCAAATGTATGTAGGCACACCTTTTCAGCCTTTGTGAACTGCACCCCAGTGGTTATATGGTATATAACTTTCACAGACAAACAATCCTTACATTTTGCGGTAAACGTACTTCCGCCGAGTGCCTATGGATCCCAAGTTTCTAAGCTGGAGATGTTCTCCCACAGCCTTCCAAAGGGTTAAAAAAAACTTGAATATTAACATTTCGATAAAATCAGATTGTGCGGATGGATAAATAATTATCAAAATGTTCTCACGGGAGAGACCGGTCATGTATTCGGTTCCTTCGTGTTACAAAAACAAAGTCAGGTGACTGGCGGTTTTTTTACTATTTTTTGCTGATTCTTTATTATTCGAACCATCGTGGCATCGCACTAACATCTCTATAGCAACATTAGCTGGCCAAAAATACGAAATTATATTTTTAGTAATATTTTTGTAGGGAAATCGACGGTTCTGCATTAAATTAGCTTGCATTTACATAAGACTAGCTGTGTGTACCCGGCCTTGCTCGGGATATATGTTTTTTTGTTTTTGTTATTAATAAAATTATGAAGTTATGAATTCTTGCTTGTCATTTGGGTGCCATAATTGATTAAACAATCTCCAAGTAAAGAAACAATCATTTGAAAATTTTATTTCATTCCAAACGTTTATTTTTTCAAAACACATCTAAATAATAAAGTTCTTAAGTGGGTACCTACTTAGGTTTTCCATTTTTTAAATATTTTACCCAAACAAACATTGTTCTTTTGTATATGTTATGTAATTTGTGGCTAATCAGAGTGGTATATCTATGGACTAAGCTCAATACAACATGGCGGGTTCAATGTTTTTCATACTAATTTTAAAACGTTATAGCAACAGTTTTACATATTGAATTTCAATATTTAAATACTGTTTTTTAAAGACACGCGTTTTTTTATGATAAAGTTAGTTTGCTGAAGGTAGCCCATTCAAATCTATATATATAAAATGTTTGGTTGTCCGTCTGTCCTCGATTTTCTCAAAAATTACTCCACCAGTTTCGTTGAAAATAGCACAGTTTGTTATTATTAGTGCCGAAAAGGTTTAGAGAGTAGTTTGAATGAAATCCAATATGTAAAACTGTTGCTATAACGTTTTAAAATTAGTATGAAAAACATTGAACCCGCCATGTTTTACGTAGGTTAGCCCATAGATATAACACTCTGGTTAGCCACAGATTACATATTCAAAAGGAGAAGGTTTTTTGGGTAGAATATTTTCAAAATGGAAAACACGAGTAGGTACCTTACTTAAGAACTTTATGATTTAGATACATTTAAAAAAAATAAACGTTTGGAATGAAATAAAATATTCAAATGTATGTTTCTTTATTTGGAGATAGTTACTTTCGTTGTCAAATCAATTATGGCACCCGAATGACAAACAAGAATTCACAACTTGATAACTTTATTCCAAAAAAAAAATCACGAGCAAGGCACAATCAAAAAAATCAGCTAGTCGTTAATATTTTGAATTGGAATATTCAGCTTTAAATTAATAAATCTAAAGATTTGCGCTGTACCCTTTCTATATTGTTGGAATGTACTTTATAAAATGTAGACTAAATAGACGAACTATACCTGACTTCTTACTAAATAAGTGTAAAGTGTTTACAAACATTATAGTGATTTGAAGTCACTTGTAGTTCTGCATATAAAAACAAGCATCTTAAAAGCTTTTTTAGTTATTTTATTTCCTTGCAGAATAAAACATGAAACAGAATTAATGATTTTTAAAATGAAAAATACGCTATTAAAGAAATAATCTTAGAATGGAAAGAGTTGATGTGTTGTGGTCGCGGGTACGACAGACCGGTAAGCGGTTGATCTGTCAAGTTTTATTTTATTTTTCTCTTCTGTTCCGTTTGTTTTTTCTATTTCATTATTTGAATACCATAAAAATATTAGAATCCTGGTATTTCCATTTTTTCACATAAATATTTTTGACCGGTTAAGGTGGCGAATCGTACCACCGTGCATCGCCCAGGGTCCGGGCAGAGCAAAAAATTCCAATGAGAACAATTAGACAATCGGCAATGCCGGTTTTTTTTTAATACATATATATTATTTACAGTTAGAGATGTGTATCTAATCGCCATATGTCGGTGAAAGTCTTACTTACACGTGACAAAATCATTTCGGATAGGCGGAAGATAATATTGAAATTCATGATATCTTTTTTTCAAACAAAAAAATCATTGACAGAACGGCGAAATATATTCTGGAAATTTAATCAAATGTAATTAAAAAAAAAAAACATCATTACTGTGACAACACCAAACCTTGTTATTTAATTGTTGTTTTTCAAAACTGGCCTGCAGTTATTTTCCTCTCAGAGATTTTAAATTAATTAATTTATTATTTCTAATTTTGAAATTGTGTAAATCCATTTTAATATGATTTTTTTATTAAAACCTTTTTTCCACTTTTTTTATTTTCGACCGGACCGGTTTCACCCTATCACGGGCATCTTCAGACTGGAAATTGTAAAACTAAATCTATGTTATATATAGCATCTGTTAGGAGTAAGTCCCATTCCATTGCTTTCTAATATTGTACATTTATGACTTGAAATTTATTTTATTGCTTACTGAACGGCTTTACAATTATTTAAAACTAGGGTTGGTTTATTACCTTCCGGGAGACGGATTACATTGCGTTTCTTTTTTTTACTGAATCTATGTTTTTATTTTTTTATTTGTATAACGTCTATCGTGACAGCTTTTATTTAAACAGGTGGTTATTTCTAGCTTTGTTTTTTCTCCGTGATTTCCGTCTTGTTTGCTAAAATGAGTTTCATAGCAATTTTTGTCCTCTAGTTACTTGAACTACTTGACTATTTTACAAATCGACTCATTAAATTTACATCTAAGGTTACCAATTAAATTATTCATTTTGTCAATTGATTTTTAATTAATTAACCGATACACAGTGGAACGCGTGAAGCGGTTAGCGGGCTTACGCTTAGGCAACGTAGAAAAGTTCAACAATAGACTGGGTCGTTACCTTACTTTAGCGGATTTACCTTTCTGCGCGCTTCCTGGAGCGTCGCTTGAAGCGAGCGACCATTCGGGTCAAGGGTCAGAATAACAGAATAGTATATATAGAGCGATGTATGAATGTGAGTGAAGCATGGAGTGTGTGCCAAGACAGAGTTGTGTGACATTCCAACTGCGTGATATTTGCCAGGTTTTCCCAACCATCCTCTATCCATTCTCCTTCTCCACCCCAATTTAAGTATTGCTCAAAACACTCCCCAATACTGGGGCGTGCAATAATAAATGCGATTGCCAGATGAAAAATACTTCGTAACAAAATTCTGCAATATGTATCTTTGCCCCGACTTAAAATGAACAAAAAAACGTAGCCATAACGTGCCACTATAGATTATACTGACATTACTGACCCAGTTGTAAGATCCTAAAAAAATATTAAATTAAATTTTGACTTTTACACCAATGGTGAATGTTTTTGCTCGCAAAGGTGTTCTCAATTCGACATATAATTGAGTCGATTATTTTACGAAATATCGACAACTTCAAACATAAGAACATAATTAGACACGCAAGCCAAAGCGGACCTATTTTATACTTGTAAAATATAATTTATAAATAACTAGTTGATGTGTACCCGGCATTGCCCGGAATTTTTTATTTATTTTTTTAATATAGTTATGAAGTCGTGAATTCTTGCTTGTTATTAGGGTGCCATAATTGATTTGACAGCGAAAGAAACTATCTCCCAATAAAGAAACATTCATTTGAATATTTTATTTCATTCCAAACGTTTATTTTTTCGAAATGTATCTAAATCATAAAGTTCTTAAGTAGGTACCTACCCGTGTTTTCCATTTTGAAAATATTCTACCCAAAAAAACCTTCTTCTTTTGAATATGCAATCTGTGGCTAACCAGAGTGTTATATGTATGGGCTAACCTAAATAAAACATGGAGGATTCAATGTTTTTCATACTAATTTTAAAACGTTATATCAACAGTTTTACATATTGCATGTCATTCAAACTACTTTATAAGCCTTCCTGGCACTAATAAGAATAAATGATGCTGTTTTCAGCGAAACCGGTCCTGTAATTTTCGATAAAATCGAGGACAAACAAACAAACTTACATTGATTTTTATATATATAAATTGAAGACCAGTTCGCTGTAGGACTGTGCCGGGCACGTAGCACGGATAACGGTTGACTATTGAAACCCTAATGATGATTAAGGCAAAGCTATCAGTGAAATCACTATTTCAATTAATCTTTACTATTAATCCGTTTACATTACAAAAACCAAAAAAAATGCTTTGGATAAATTAAAGCTTTTCGATTTGAAATAAAATAAATTTGTTTTTTTACGTTATTAAACGATAAATAATTTAGATTTTCATTAGAAAAATATCAACGCACATAAAAAAACAGGTTTTTTAAAAATACTGCTTTATTGCTTAGATTATTTGTGACAGTTTCCCTTAATAAACTTTTTTTTTCAAACAATATTATTCACATAGTAAATAAATACCGCTTTTTGGTCTTTCATCAAACATTTGTAGACTCTGCTTGCCAAGCGAATTTTATGCCTATTGCCTATATTCTTGGTGACATAAGACACACAGCCTGTAGCAAAAATTTTCGCGTGTATGTTCCCCTTATGGTAAAAGTAGTTCCCAACTTCAAAAAGGTTCGGAACCCTCGCAATAGGCCATGCTAGCTATTGGTCAGCGGCGTGCAGTTCATAAAGGCTGAAAAGCTGTGCCTACGCTGAGAAAAATCGAACCTTTAAAATAAATAAAAAGATGACAGATAAATTTATACTATTTAGTTGCAACCTGCCCTTTAGCCATCCATGTGACTTCTTAGTTGTATTTTTTTTGCGTAATGCATAACGTAAAGCCGCGCATGCGGACACTACCGTCACTAAAGCCTGTGAAATATAAAATTCGTAATGATAATATTTTTTTGAACATCTACAAGTTTGTATTTTTTTTAAAATAAGTACATAATATTACCCCTTCATTAAAAGTTTTATCTTTTTCGTATATTTGTTTTTAGTTTCCAATACCACCGTTAGAATAAAGGCTAACATAACATTTATACGCTCATTTATTCAGTTGACCGCAACAATCAGTGACGGGTGATAATAGAATGACCATTTTCTAATATTTAATGTCCAAATCGTACCCGAATATAAAAAGTTACACACAGCCTACCTTTGATTATAGAGCAATTCACGCCACTGCTATTGGTGATAGGTCCGCACTTGTTAGATGCGTCCCCTAACAACGCGTTCTAAACCTACTTTCAATGGCAGTGGCGTACAGTCCATAAAGGCTGAAAAGCTGTGCCTACCTTAAGAACATGGCTCAGGATCTTTTTATGATGATGTAATGTTCGAGTTTAATATAAAAAAGACGATTTGCATTAGAATGTATTATTTAAATAAGAAACTTTTACTCTCATTTGTCTATCTAGCTACAACCATCGAACATTGTAATAAAAACAATATGTTATGTAACTACAGTTGAGGTTACCCACCACTTTCCCACCCCGGTATAAGTAACTTATGGTTACTCCTTCGGGGTGCACGTCAAGGACTGTAATTTTTTAATTAAACGAATCTATAATTTTTAAAGGACTCTAAACCCTCAAGTGTCCCTGCACAGCTTTTGCATAGAAGGAGGTTAGTCACAAACGCACACAAAATTGGTTAGTACAGATACTAACGATGACAAAATATAGCCCTTAGTGGCTCCTTCTGTCGATAACCAGAGTAATCCAAGATGGAGTGCGGGAGTGTACCAACAAACCTATAAATAAATAAACAAGAAACACAAAACACATTATATCCAGGACAGACCGTAGCCACGAAACCAGGGCAGTCCCTCCAGAGCAATGCAAAGCGACTTCCTGCTTACGACACTCTTCCCAATGAAGCATTGCACCAGTCACCCAGAGTATCCCTCAAGAGGAATGTATCTGGGAGGTGGGGTGAGAAACACTTAAAGACCCTAGGGATATAGGGGGAATCCAGATGGCCGGAAGCGTGCCGCTAGGTTGAGGAGACGGGGAGAACAGTAGCCGGCAATGCATGCCCATTTGGGAAGTGCACAAGGGTCCGGCCGGTGTCCGTTCTGACAAAAATGATAGGCATCAAAAACAAAAATAATAGGAGAGAATTGCAGGAACAGGGATTAGTTTCCACTACCTCAAAGGGGGAGGTGGACAATACAGTACGAGATCAGTTCAGTTCCGCCAAACTAGCGGTAATCCGTTTATGAGTACAGCCCTTTATATGAAACCAAGAAATTAAAAACCAAAAAGAATAAAATAAAAAAAAAAACATCTTTAAACTAACACAAAAAAGATAAAAGTAAAAGTAATCAAAACATTCGATTAGTTGTCATCAGCAGCTAAAGGAAAAAAATATATAACTACAGTAGAAAATATTGCAGGCTACCGTTGGTCATAGAGTAATGCACACCACCGTTCAATAGTAAAAAGGTGATTCGCGTTGGTATTACGCCCCCCGTTACAGTTGACCCAGTGCTACCGTACTAATCACTCCGTATTAAATAGCCAAAAATCAGAATTTTTTTAAATAATTGTGAATTTTTTTGTAAAATTTATTATTTGCAACTCAACGTCATATGAAATGAATGGGTCATTAGGTTGATAGTCATGCTATAATTAATATGCGGACATTTCCACGATATGGATAAGTAAATAACTAACTAACCAACCATCACGCCGTTTCCCCGCAGGGGTAGGCAAAGAGGACGGACCGCCAAACAACCCGATCTTGGCATACACTCGTTGCTTCATTCACATTCATACGACGTCTCATACATTCTCTTCTAATGTTTCGACTCCTGAAATGCCCCGACTCAAGTATTTTATTCACTTGATCGTGCCATGGACGTCTCCGGCTTCTTCTACCATTCACATTCGCGTCAAAAATTCTCATATACACTCCTTTCCTCGTTCATTCGCTCTACATGCCCGAACCTGGTAATAATAAAAGTTAATTGATAAACTAAAGTTCTTAAAAACTTAAGACAAGATTTTTGTGCAAAGCGCAAAGGGTAACAATTATTTTTATAAACAATAATTATTAGCCTGAAATACTCATCCAAATTGAAAAAAAAAAAAACCTTTCCGAACAAAGATAAATGTCGCCGACAGGACTCGAACCTGCACCCTTCTGATGTCCGGTAAGATGCTCTACCGTTGAGCTACGTCGTTTATCTTTGCTCGGAAAGGTTTTTTTTTCAATTTGGATGAGTGTTTCAGGCTAATAATTATTGTTTATAAAAATAATAATAAAAGTGTTCACATTATGCACAGATACAACATTTAGTTCAAAGGATTACGCTATTATTTAGCCAAAAAAATATTAAACATAAGAAAATCTTTTTTTAATTCAAGAAAGAGAGGGAATATGAATAAGGAATAGAAAAAATGTTGTTTTCTCTGAAAAAAAAATATATATATATATCGATGGCCCAGTATTACACTGAAACAAGTCAAAATCTCTTGTTTTGAGATAATCAAGATTTTATATGTTCGCATATGTCAAAATATGTATGCAAAAATGTAAAATTTTATTAGTTCTCACTGTTCGAAATTGAAGTGCAAAGGACAATGGTCGTTTTTAAGGCGAACCTATAAAAGAAATCACTATTGCGATTAATCTATACTACGAATCCGTTTACATTATGGAAACCAAAAAATACGTTTTGGATAAATTGAACCTATTCTAGAAATTCCCTTGATAATAATTGGAATAAATTTCTTAATTACGTTGTAAAAAATATAAGCGAAAACTACTATTTATTTTTAATATAAAATTATGAACAAGTTTTGAAAAATGCTACTTTATAACTAATTTATATTTGTGAAAGATTCCTTTAAATATTTTACTTCTTTCTTACAAAATTTTACACCAAATAAATAAAAACCCACTTTTTTGCGCTTAAATCAAACATTTCTAGACTCTGCTTGCCAAGCGAATTTTATGTCTATTACCTGTATTCGTGGTGACATAAGGCACACAGCTCGTAGCAAATATTTTTGATTGATATTTTCCTCATAATTGGAAACAATTCGAAATCGACTTGTATAAAACCGGTTAAATTTGATTGTTTTATGACTTTTTTATTGTTTTTGTTTCTATTTAAAACTGGCAAGAGCTCCTTTTGGCCAATAGTTTGTTACCAATATTGTAATTTTTGATTTTTCGAAATTGTTACAGTTTAATACTGGGTCATCGATATATATACGAATAGAATAATGCACCCTAATTAGAGTCATTGATAAGTAATACATATATCAGAAGAAAAAAGTTTTTTTCTTCATATTTTATTATTTATTGCAATTTAAAATTTGTGTGGTTTAACATTTTTTTTTGTTATTTCGTATATTTGGGTTTTAAATTTTGCGAGATCTGAAAATCCAGATGTTCAATCCCTACCCCATATCAATCACCCCGGACAACGACGGGTATACAATACGAGCTGTATATAAAAAAATAATTTATGTTACTGTTGATTCGTGATTTAAAATCGTAAAATGAAAACGTTAAAAATAATTAGTTTGCAACAAAACCATAAAATAACGTTAAGACGTATTCAAATACTAACTGCACAATAAATTAGTGTTTGCGGAGAGCTTTTTGTGGTTTTGAATAAATAGTACTAAATTGAATAATATTTTATTATGCTCCAACAAGGCAAGTTCTTATTTCATATCTTATCAGATTTCCGAGAATATTTGCTCAATTTATATGAAGATTTCGGCATATCTACAGCTTGACATCAGCGATGGGTTATGACTCATTTTATTAAAAGGGGGAGTCACGGTACCAGCTCAATATCTATGTACGACTCATAAGAACGACTCAATTGAACGACGGCTTATTTAAGAACGGTCTCCCAATTAATAAGCTCATACTCCAGTTCATACGACTCCCAGCTCCCACAGCTTCCAGCTCCCAGCGTATAGGTAAGTGTTGGTACAAAATTTCCAGATGCCAGATTACGAGGTGCCGTTCACATGCTTACACACGTGTAAATGCGGGGAATATTTTTATGAATTATTGAAACAGCTGTTTTAAGGAGCGTCATGGCGCCAAATATTAATTGCCCACGGTCATGGGCATAATTTAGCCTGGTAAAAATTAGACACGTATACGATTTTATTTAAACAAATTAGAACAAAGGACCTTATTTAAAGATGCCTCTTCGTATAAATGCGTAAGAATACTAGCAAACATCTGAGATATGTTTGTATTTTTTAGATAAATAAACAATCTTTCTTAAGTGGTTCCAACGTTTATCAAAAAGAGTCGCTGTTCAATTGAGCCGTGGTACGATTTACCAGGAGTCGTACGCTCACGGCTCATCAAAATGAGCCTAGGCAAATGAACGGCTCGTTCATGAACGACTCATCACGACTTGACACGGTTACCTTTGAAATCGGATGAAGAGAAACTAAAGACGTGTTATTAGCGTTTCTTCAAAGTTTTTCATTTTAGTTTTTATAATTAAATGCGATTCAATGGGAAAATTTCGCAAATGCGAGATAACATGAATTTCGTATTAGTTTGAAATTTCGAAATTGGAACTGATTGCAAAAATTATAAAAAAGAAACTTTTAAAATTTCATTGTTATTATTCTTTATTTGAATTGTGCATATGTAGAAGGATTTTTTTTCAGTTTTCGCCTTTGGAACTCAAGTTCAATCCTTTGATTTTTCACAAGAAACGAAAATAGTATAATATCACCAAAAAAACATTAAAAATTAAAAAAAATTACGAATCTAAGTATCATACCACCACATAATGAACAAATAGTGAATAGAGATAATCATTGCTTGGACAATCGTGGGAAAATCATAATTCGTCAAGATATACATTAATCGATAAACATTATTATTATATACCCATTATTACAAACATTATTTCGCGAGTATTTCGAATTTGTGCAAGACATTTACCGCTATTACACTTAAGAGGAACGGCTGCGCGGCCTGTTTCATACAAAACTTAATTTTGTATTTGAGGCCAAAATACTCACCTAATCCTGACGATTTTTTTTTCATCAAAAAGTATAGTAAATATCTAATAAATAGTAGGGATTAGAAGTAATTTATTTATTTTTGTTTAACATTATAAAATATAGGCCATTAAAGAAATTGATTTTTTGTCATTTTAGAAGCACCTTTATTAAGTATTTGGGGGGTAACGGTGATTTAAAAAAAAAAATATATATAATATAACATTTTAAAAAAATATATCAAAATAAGCTTTATTAGAGGACTTTAAATTAAATTAAAAACGACCAATCTACATTAAATATCGACCCGAAAAAGGGTTTTTTAAATGTTTTTTTAAATATTTTTATTTATGTAATTATATTTATATAGCAAACGTGACTGTTGTCTCTAAAATTATTTTTAAAAAACTTTCATGGCCTATACTTCATAATTTAAAACAAAAATAAATAAAAATACTTCACATACGTAACAGATATTTACTAAATCTTTAGTTTAAAAAAATATCATTCACTCGGATGGGTATGTTGACCTCAAATCCAAAAGTATGAAACAGGCAGCCCAGCCGTTCCTCTTAAATTGTCAAGAAGAACTTTGAACTTGTTGAGAAGGGGCTCTTTTTTGTTTCAATTCGTTAAGGAATTAATTCGGCCCTGTTTCCATTATCGTTTATTTGTAATTTTGCAGAACTTTTATAATAAACAGAGGTGGGCGTTGTAAAAACCGAAAACAAAATAGTAAAACTAACATTTAATTTAATTTGTGGGTGTATTTACATAATATTTGCACTAAACACATACAGTGACCTTTTTGTAAATGACTAAAACTGAATTATGTTAAAATGAAATATGTAAAATAACAAGTTATTAACAAATAAACGTTTTATTATTATTATTATTATTACACCAAGTTAAAGCGATGGCAAATATATGACACAAAAATAAGGTTTTACTTTGATATTGGAATGGCGGAATAATAGTCATTAGACTGTAATTACTACGATGTAAAAAAAATAAGGAGGGGGAAGAGGAAGACGGAACAAGGGAGGGACAGAAGGTGCTCTCGATACATCTTATACTCGTGCATCAATCTGTGGTCGTACGTATTACTTCGGTTCAATATTTTGAAAGGGCATTGTGAATAATGTCGATGTTTTTAAATTGTATGTTATGTTTCATACAAACACGGGGAATTGGAGAATTTATACTAAGGTTATAATGAAGAGAGACCGGACGATCATGCGTAGGTACTCTTTATATACCTATAGTTTTATTCCGTCTTTTTTTCTAAATCAGTATAAGGTATGGAAAAATATAAATAAAATAATCTCTTTACAGAAGAAAATCTTTGTAAATTGTATGAATCGAAAAAAAAACTACAACGGTGATGATGGGCGCCATTTAATAAAGAACTCGAGTGAAAAGTATTACGTATACAAAAATATATATTCATATAGATCAGCAAACGACGATTCTGAATATATAACTTTTATTATTATTGTTAAAAAGTGAATAAATAATAATCTTATCAAAACACCTTGTTATGTTGGTACCATTGCATTTGGAACATTTGACGTCACGTGTGTATTCCGTTTTTCGATTAGTATCGACTTTTTTTTCGATTTTGTTTAGTATTTTAAATATGTTTTTTTTTGTTTTTGCTTTGGCGAAATTTAATCTTAATTTGGATGACTTTAAGCTCTTTAATTGCTGTTCAATATAATAAAACTATTATTAATGATATAATTTAAAGTATTCATGAGCAAACCAATTATCAATACGAATATTATGATAAAATAATTGCTCAATACTATTATTATTCCATGAATTAAAGTTTCTAAAGAGTGCACCTAATTTTCTTACTTATGTTCAGTTATGGTTTACTATGAATAGAATATAAAATTATGTACGGTAAAACTCATCCTTATTTTGACATTTGACATTCTAACGTCAAAACCGACCGGATATATAGATTTGGAGCGTTTTGGCAGACTTTGAAAAATTGAAACCTTGTAAATTATTTTAACTATGAAAACTGACTTTAACATAAAACAAAATATAGTAGTATTTAAGTTTGATAAACAAACAACAAAAAAAATAAAAACTGGATTGAAGTTCCTTATTACCGTAGTTATTTTTTCTGTAATTTTTCGATTAACGGTTTTCATTCCGATTTAAACAAATATTGACCGTTTCGATTAACAATTATTTCGTACTATTTGCGTAGAATTGTCAACCAGGAAAGGGTGTTCCGAAAACACAGTTTACTTGAGACTAACCGTGTGAAATTATGTATCCGCTGAAATTATTTCACAATTCTTCATTACTTTTCTACCAACCTGTTCCCAGAGGCGGACCTAAAATTTTGGACTCTGAATTTCAAACTATAGCCCATTACAATTTAATTTATTTGCTGGCTTACATGTCACCTTGTGAATTTTTGTTGTTTTTTTTTTATATGAAAATAATACGACATACCCAACTGCCCAAAGGTAGTAGGGATTATTGCATCCTTGGGGATGTTGTGGAGTAAGAAGATTAGGAAGGGAAAAGTTTGGAAGTTCAAATCTGGTCAAATAATGCCATTTACAAAAATAATTGGAATCATAGATGCTATTAATTGTCAAAAGTCAGCAATCACATTACACGCTGTAAATAATCTTATGAAAATTGTGATTTTAGTAACACTCAGAATAGATACAGAAGGTGGTAGATACTCTCAGTACCACTCTAGTGAAATACCCCCATTCAGAATCGATACGCTGCTTACAATAAATTTAGCTGTGTTTGGTTACTATATCCGAATAGTCAGGTACTTACTTCTTCCCCTCCCCACTCCCTTCTGCCTCGTAACATACCACAAATGGGGATTCCACAGTCCCACTGACTCCAAGCAGTCGGGACTTTAAAAAACAATATTTCATTCTTGATTGTATAATATTATAGCTGTGTACCCGGCCTTGCTCGGCATTATTTATTTTTTGGGAATAAAGTTCTTGCTTGTCGTTTGGGTGCCATAATTGATTTAACAGCGAAAGTAATCCCCTGTGATAACTATTAATTACTCTCTCTTAACAAATAAGCATTCATATGAAATTTTTATTTCATTCCAAACATTTATTTTTTCAAAGTATATCTAAATAATAAATTCTTAAGTAGGTACCTACTTATGCTTTATTTCCATTTTAAAAATTTACTGCCCAAACAAGCCTTCTTCTTTTTAATATATAATCTGTAGCTAACCAGAGTGGTATACCTATGGGCTAACCTCAATACAACAATATTTTTCGTACTAATTCAAACTACTCTCTAAACCTTCCCGGCATTAATAAGAACAAACTATGCTATTTTCAGCGAAACCTGTCAAGTAATTATCGAGAAAATCGAGGACACAGACAAACATTATTCATTACATATAGAGATTTCATTTTTACGAGCAATGTTCACATTGGTTATTGGGTTTTTAACTTTTATTTTTTTTTCCATAACGTGTACTGTGCTTTCAACATGTAAATGTTAAAAATAAATTTTAATTAACCAACAACAAAAAAGTAGTAAAGTTGCTTCAGGCGCCCTTCTAAAATTCAGAGCCCCAAAGCACATGCTTAGCTAATTTCACAGTAGATCCGGACCTGATTATTCCAATTACGTAACAGTTATAGGTCACATAAAGCAATATCACATCGCATTGTTGCAAAACACCACGCGAATTGTGCCTTATGCAATTTACTTAGGTCAGCGAATAAAATCACCCGTTAAGCTAATAGATCGTTTCTGAATACTCTATACTACTCAGAGGCGAACTGGAAATGTACACATTCAGTCGTTTAAATGAAAAATAGTGTACATATTCTTGGTTTGAAAAATTTATGGGCTAGAAATATCATAAATGATTTAAAAAATAATAAGGTGAATACTATGAAAAAAGACTAAACACTCGTACGAGTATTAGTAGAAATGCCAACAGAGATTTACTCCAAATTCCTGTAATTCATACTACTTTTGGGAAACGGAATTTTAGGTACTTTGCGATAAGAATTTACAACATTCTTCCGATTAACATAAAAAAATCTGATTCACAAAAAATATTCAAACACAATGTAAAAAATTGGATTAAAAGTAATGATAGGGCATTTACTGGTGCACTCACCCAAATTCGAAATTATTGATTCAACGATTTACGAAGCGTATCTTAATATAAGTGTATATTCATAGGTATTTTAAAATTGTAAAATAATTTGCAAAATTACTGCCTCAACACAGTCTAGCCTAGTGAGGCGGGTTATGTGAAACTTCAACTATAACTGTTATTATATTATTTTCTATTTTACTTTATAAACCACTGTACACTTACATTATTATATTATATTATAGAAGTATTTTAGTTAGAGTTAAATTTAATTACAATAAATATATTATTATTTTTAAATACTGCGAGTTTAACACACCTTCGCCTTTGGTTTAACCGGGTCTTTGTCTGAGTCTTTTAATAAGCCTAGAAAAAACAAAGGATCTGACCTGAAAAAAAGTTTAAAGTGCGAAATCTCCTACTTACGAACCCTTTTTAGGATATTGTTATATTGGTCATTGTGGCAAATGATTTTGTTTTTAATAATTATGCCCGAGCATTACAAAATAAAATAAAACACACATTTTAGTAATATTTTTTTGCTAAAATCGAAACATGTGGCCGGTGTTTAGAATTTCAACCTTGTCGCCACCTGCATAAGGATTGCGTGATTTCGTTAGAATTTTACATTGTGGATCCCCTTAATTGGATCACATTGGGCCCCAAATATTTTGTCTCTAATAAGCGGCGCTTGTAAGCGAAGATTAAGGTTAAAAAAATGAATTTTTAAAATTTTATACGGTATTATTAAAAATATATTGAATTACAAAAAAATAATTATATAAATGAATACGAAAAATAAAGTAATCAAAAATAGTAATAAATAAATAATAAAAAAATTGAAAGAATTGATAAGAGGAGTAATAAAAAATAGATATTAGTTAAGTGGTTGAGTGGTTAAGATCCTTGGCTACAAATCCGGAAGTGGCGGAATCAAATCCCGGCTTGCGCAAGTAAAATTTATTTTTATTAATTTGCGATATTTTACAATTTCTTAATTAAAAATAATAAATAGTATATTCGCGGAATGTTCCACAGTGGCATATACCTTCAGCATCGCACTGGTGAAAGACCACCATTCAGAATCGAAATTTTGCTTGAAATAGCTTTAGCCGTGTTTGATGATCAGATCAGAATGGACGGGTACTTCCCCACCTTCCTCTTCCCCATATTCTCCCCCTCCTAGCTGCGTTCAGCCTCATAACATACCCTAATTGGTGATACCATAGTCTCACTGGCTCCAGACGGTTGTGAGCAGTTGGACCTCTTGTGCGGTACTACGGTGCTACATAAAAAATACATATATTACTAATATTGCTGATATTTTTATTATATAATTTAATCGTAATTGGAGTCTATTATCACTATAACAAAACTGTTATACTATTTCCATAATAATTTTTTTTAACATGTGTACATTGATCACAACAGGCATGTGCCTATATTGTTCTATTATTGCGCAACTATTTGTATGGTTATTTTTATTTATTGCTGTATTGTATACTATTGTTGAACTAAACTCCTGCTGACAAGCTACGTTAGCTGGTACAAAACCGGGTGTGTGTAATTAATAGTATACAATATATTTTTTTAACTATTAAAAAATCGGTGCTTTGTATCCTGATGGGGGAACCATTGGTTTCGAAATGTGTAGATATAAATTTAATTATTTAAAGACATGCAACAATGCTGCGTTCCCATGAGTTATCAATTCAACTCATTTTGGCACTGTTGATTTTTGCTACTATTATTCATATTAAGTTTAACACAGTTTTCAAGGCAAATAAAAGAAAATGTAAAAAAAAAAACAAAAATTATACGTAAATAATACGAAAATAACACAAATAAATGTACAGGCTCGAAACATACAGAAATACATAACAACGTTTTACAAGAGAGAAATATACCTACATCGTAATCTAGAAAAGCTTAGGGACTGCTATCAGAACATAGTTGGTATCTATGATAAATAGTTTTCCAAATAGCATTAAAAACAAGATCTCAGAACATCATTTCGAGATTTGTCCGAAACGCACACATGTCTCAATTCCTCATGCAACTCGTTATAGCTGGTGTAAGTAATGTACTCCAATATATTCAGTCTGTATTTTATAGAGTGTATTTTTATATGTGTAGTTTGTGGTGTTGTCGTGTATTATACTGGTGAACGTCGTAAATTTAGTTTAGTTTTATATTTGTGTGAGTATGGCATTGAATCATATTTAAATAGTGTTTGTTATCTCATGGCTAGGAATAATCTTAAACGGTAATACTAGTGCGTCCCGGTAAATATCTTTAACGGGTGTATCCAATGGCAAGCCAAAAATGTTACGCGCGGCCTTATTTTGAATTATCTGTACCTCAGATATCATTTTCTTGGTAGCGAAACTCCAGGTATACGAAATATAGACCAGGAATGAATCATAGAATAGTACGATGATTGTAGTATAGAGGTGGGAAGCAATCCACGTAATCTGTACATAACACCGGTCACTGGAGAAATCTTTGATTATTTATTAAATAGTAGTTTAAACAGAATAATTTAATAGTCAAAGTGATTAGAATTTTTATTTTTTTTTAACCGCTCGAGTTCTCTTGGAGATAATAATGAGAGAAATGCATAGATTCTGACAAAAGTTATAAAATACAGAATAAGAAATCTCACTCAGTTATTTGTACAGCCGTACGGGACTGAAGATCAAATCATCTCCCAGTTTTGAAAAGACTTACTTTTGAGGAGTTACAAAATTGGTTCAAGATACCACGCTGTGCCACCCAGCTTTTTATACGTTCGGTTGGAGCAGAATGATGCAGCGTTTTTATTTGAGGCACCGATGAAACCAAAGGATACATTTCATAAAAACCGTACCTAATTTCCCGTGAAATTCCACAACAATGAGGCCTCATTTGTTGTGGAAATGATTGCAAACACACTAATGAGGTAACTACGTATGTAACATAAATCGTACAAAACACACATATTTTGGCAAAAATATTCCATCTCTGAAATTATTTTGCGATTTTTTATTGTAATTTCATTCCGTGAATGCATTACTAACACAAGTCCGAAATTAACTTTTTTTGTTTGTTAAATTAATCACATGAATTGTCGGGCTTTAATTCAAAGTTGATTTTTTTATATGAATACTGTAGAAGAGTCCGAACTGCTCCCAACCGTCTGGAGCCAGTGAGACTATGGCATCCCTAAATGGGGAATGTTGTGAGGCTGAAGGTATTGGACATGGGAAGGAGAAGGGGAAGAGGAAGGTCGGAAATACCTGACTATTCAGATCTGCTCACCAAACACGGCTAAAAGCCATTTCAAGCAACGTTTCAATTCTGAATGGTGGTCTTTCACCAGGGCGATACTGAGAATATCTTCCACTCTCCATTCTCTCACGTTTTCAAGAAGAGCATAATACTATATCTTATAACTGACGTCAGAATAGATAGATTTCCCCTAAGTATCATTTCGACTGTTGGAGGCAAAACATCCATTTTGGCAGCAACCTAATTCGATTCCGTTCATGTTTGTATCGCGTGATTTTTACTGCAGTAAGCAAATTATAAAACATTTATAAAAAGGGTCAAACTAGATGTTTTAGACAATTATTATTATTATTTTCTCTGTGATATCTTAAAGGTATTTAAGTGTATTGGGAATAGTTGTCATCGACTGGAAATGGATTTAGTTAATTATTAAAGCAAAGAGGACGTATTTTAACGTTAGAAATAGTTTTTCTTGCATAAAAAGATGATTTTAAAATGTAAAAATAAACCGGATGTAGTAACTTTTTGCTAAAAATAATGACAGAAATAGATTCGAATTCGAATAGAAACGAATTAGTACGAAAGCATAATTTAACGCACTTTCGTTATTTTGGAGATAGTCCGTTTTGAATTAAAACACACCACAATTTACACGATTAAAAACTCTTATGATGTACTTGTTTCTACTTATTTTTTGACAGGCCCGGTTTCACTTGCGACAAGCATCTTCCAGTATGGAGATGCCCGCAACAACGGCTGTCGGATTCAAATCCGGGAGCATTCCTTGCATTTGGTCTTGTATTAATAATGCATTCGCTAGGTTTGGTCATGATTGATTTTGTGTTAGTAATGCATTCGTTAGGTTTGGTTAGGGTTGATCTTGTGTTAGTAATGCATTCGTTAGGTTGGGTTAGGTTTGATCTTGTATTAGTAATGCATTTGTTAGGTTGGGTTAGATTTGATTTTGTATTAGTAATGCATTCGTTAGGTTGGGTTAGATTTGATCTTGTGTTAGTAATGCATTCGTATTAGTAATACAATCGTTAGGTTTGGTTAGGTTTGATCTTGTGTTAATATAATGCATTCGTTAAGTTTGGTTAAGTTTGATCTTGCGTTAATACAATGCATTCGTTAGGTTTGATTAGATTTGATCTTCTGTTAGTAATGCATTTGTTAGGTTGGGTTAGGTTTGGTCTTGTATTAGTAATGCATTCATTGGGTCGGGTTAGATTTGATCTTATGTTAATAATACATTCGTTAGGTTTGATCTTGTGTTAGTAATGCATTCGTTATGTTGGGTTAGGTTTGATCTTGTGTTAGTAATGCATTCGTTATGTTGGGTTAGGTTTGATCTTGTGTGAGTAATGCATTCGTTAGGTTGAGTTACTAATATATTCGTTAGAATGGGTTAGGTTCCATCATGTGTAAGAATGCATTCACACAGTAATGTATTTATATTTTGTTGTTAGTTTTGCAAAAAGGAACAAACCGCACGAAGTCATGGAACCAGTTGTCTGATCCCGACAGGTAGAGGTACCTATAAATTTATTTCGAGACAACGGAGATGACCCCGACTATCGATGTTGCCAAAGGTCACGAGGCACGAATGTTTATTGCTATTCGATGAAATACGATCCTCGTGCCCGGGACAGGTTCGAAACCCGCCGAAAAACGAAACAATATTCTTCAATCGATTTGGGTTTTGTTCCCATGCATAAATCTTTGTCTCAGAGTCGATCATAGATAATAAGAGCAGAGGGAGATATGGCATGGAAGCTTGCCGACTGTCGGCGAGATAGTTATGCGATTGGTGGGTAGGATGCAATTTGCATTTTTTTTATTTGAATACTGCACAAGAGTCCCAACTACTCCCAACCGTCTGAAGCCAGTGAGACTATGGCATCCCCAACTGGGGAATGTTATGAGGCTGAAGGTATTGGGGAGGAGAAGGAGAAGGGGAAGAGGAAAGCGGGGAAATACCCGGCTATTCAGATCTGGTCATCAAACACGGCTAAAAGACATTTCAAGCAACGTTTCAATTCTGAATGGTGGTCTTTCACCAGGGCGATACTGAGAGTATCTTCCAATCTGGAACATGCGCAAATATACCATATATTATTTGTAAATGAATTAATTGTGAAACAGCACAAATTAATTAAATAAAATTTACTTGCGCACGCCTAGATTTTAACCGGCGACCTTCGGATTCGTAGTCGAGAGCCTTACCCCTCAACCAATAAGTGAACGATTTGATGACATTTTTGTGCGCGCGGGTCCATATTAATAATAAGGACCTCCAGTGAAAAACATTACAGCTAAAAATATATATATTCATATAGATCAGCAAATGCCAATTTGATACATTTGTTTTACTATATATAATAATATGTAAAATTTCTAAATCGTTATTTAAAAGTGAATAAAAAATCATCTCATCAAAAGACCCTGTTATTTGGGTACCATTGAATTCGGAACATCTGACGTCACCCGCATTTTCTTATTTTGTTTTGTATTTTAAATATATATATTTTTTAGTTTTGACGAAATTTAAACTTATTTTCCTTGACTTTAAGCTCTATAATTGTTGTTCAATGTAAAAACTATTATTAATGAAAGAAATAAGAATATTCATGAACAAACCAATTGTCAATGCGGATATTATGGTAATTTTCTTTGAGTCGAAGTTTCTAAAAAGGTATGTGACATTCTAACCTCAAAACTGCTCAAAACCGACCGGCCATAGAGCTGTAGCGTTTTGGCGGGATTTGGAAAATTTTATATTTGAACGTTTTTTAACTGTAAATACCAACTTTAGAAAACAAACAATACAGCGGCATTTAAGTTAGAAAGTCATTTTTTTTAAATTTGACAGGAGTACCTTATCGTGATGATCACACCAAGGTACTTCGGCGTGTCGTCTTCCATTCTTTATGTAGGTTTAGTGTGATGAAGAATTTTCTATTATTTTTTGTTTATTAATAATTTTTATTAATAAATAAATAAAATAATTAAACTTGTATATTGCAGGTTGGGTATAATGATTACTGTTAAAGTATGAAGCTATGGTATGAAGAAGGACGAGACAACGAATCATGCCTAAGTCCATAAATCATGCTTTGTCTTTGAAACTCGATGGTCCCTTGCATGTACGTGGACATATGTTGACCACATCCCTCCACGCTTACACTCAAGACGTTAACACGAACGTAGACTACGCTATTATAATTACAATTCATATAGGTATATATATATATATATATATATTTAATTTCATTTGTCGTTCAGTCATCGAGTTAAGTACTGTTCACTTTAAGTTGCTTTGTGTGCAGGTCTCGGTCTCAGCCGTTCTTTCCAGGGTGTTGAGGTGGTTCCCAATTGCTCAGACATAGAATGATAGACATGACTTAGATTGTCATCGGTCAGTCCGAGATACTGACTATAGATGGAGTAAATATCAGCGTTCGAAATATGGGCAACAACATGAGGCCAATTGTCATCATAGATATAACACGGGCTTCAGACGATTACAAGCGCTCGCCGAGTATGGATCTCCTATGATAACTGCAAAATGACTGGACATGTCGTTCTGGAAAATATAGAAAAGGCAATGGTTTAATCTTTGGTATGTTTTACCATAATCAATACTCGTGTAAATTGGCTTTTTTATTGTTAAAAAAACTCAACGAGCACTTGAAGTTAGCAATCTGGTTAGGCAAATGCTCCGGGCCGCGGTCAGTCGTGCTATAACTCCGTTCGTTGAGTTCATTCGCGGTCGGAATGATTTGGGCGACATCGACAGCCGCTTCACCACGGGCGGGAACAATATTTTACACTGATTTTGCAGGGAAAGTAGACTATTTATATACCGGAACGCAGCTTACAACCGCAATGTCTCAGACGCGGTGCATTGAACAACGTTATTCCTTTTTCCATGAAACACATGATTTAAATAATTGATCAAAATTTCGTTTACACAATAATATCTTGCAATTTAAAATTACTTCAACTGTTTAGAAATTTAGTCAATTTTGACGGTTATTTTACTGGTTATTACCCTGTAAAGTACTTACACATGTACGTGCCTGCATGGACGCGATTCGCTTTAAGTGCACAGTAGGCTTGTCGAGTGAAACTTACTACGGTGCTTTACTATGTGCAGTCTAAATGAACTCAGATCCGTGGAGCCCCATTTACAACTCGTGGACTCCATTTTTTTTTCTCCCTACCAAGGATCCCTGCAAATTTATATGGACCCCCAGGGGTCCGTACTACTAAATGTCCTTATGATGGTAGTTTTTAAATTATCAAATATAATTCCGCGGTTTTATATGCTCCACACAGGAGGCCCTGAGGGAAATAATTACCCTCAAGGCCTATGTCATCTTTAAGGATACTGTGCGGAGAATCTTTTAGAGGTTGGGAAGGAGTGAGCCTGGGTCTTGAAGAGACCCACGTTGTTGTAGGAGAGAGTAACCACAGAGACCTGCAAATCATTCCACAGCCGAGATGTTGAACACAAGAACGAGTCATAGAAGAGACGCGTTCTCATGTGGCAAATGTCAACAAATCAAGTGGATGTGTACGAGTATTGTAATCAGGGTATCAAATTCCCATGTATGCAGTTTAAAAGTTAGTTCGGAATGCAAAACCTTGATGTAGTGAAAGAGCTTTGTATTCTTAGTCTCCTCCTTCGTCCATATCCTTGGTTCTCTTTGCACACTTTTAAACGAACACGAAAATTTTCTATTTGTAGAAATGTGCACGTATTTGAGTGTGGTAACCGGACATTTCGGCACAACGATAACCAGACACACTTTTTGAAAATGACACATAGTCATGAAAAATGATTGAAAAAAGAATTGGTTAGGTTAGATTCGGTTTTTGGGCTAGTTTTTTTTCTATTATTTTTGATCATTTTAAGAAAGTGTGCCGAATTATCATGGAACCCTTGGGGATCACGTTTAGCTTCACACAGATTGTGAACTGCTTTCCTGAAGTTCTATTTTTCAATTTTTTTTATCAAGATAATAATGACAGTTCGCTGTAATTTCGACTTGAAGTTAGCTGCGTTCCATTTTATGGAGATTCAAACTTGTCAAAGCCATAGATAAAGAAATATTTAGAAAGATGATAATACTTTCTTATTTTAAATACCAGTCATCGCATGAAAAATACGACAATTCGCGGTTATTTACACAAACAATTTTTTTAAGTCACTACCATTTAAATATCAGAAGCCGTACAGTTGTTGTTTTATCATAATTAAATAAATAATTTTTCTAACTACAGTTTCTGACACCATTAAACTAAGGCAGGTTAAATCATTAAACATGTCGGTCATTAACGATATAGGAGATTAACAACCAATTAGTTGGTAGGTGGTTACTAAAACGTTTCATACTGTAAAATAATGCTAACAAACTAAGTTTTTTCTGCAGGAATCATTTATCAATTATTATCACAGGTTTTTACATTTTTTTTACATTTTACATGATTTTGTGAATGATACGGAAAGAAAAAAAAAGTGTTTAAGTAGTAGATAAAAAAATGATTCATATAAGGTGTGTAATATCATATAAAAAATTGCGAAAAAATGCATTGCAATAAAATTCTTTAATAAATTATCGGAAAATGTAAGACGTGTTAATAATAACATTATTGAATTCATTAGTATTTATTATTAAATTCATTGTTGATAATTTTTAAAAATACGTACAATATTTTTTGAGTTCTAAATAAAAAAAGAAGTAACGCAAATCTCGAAATTATGTTCTGAGATTTTATTTTTTAAAATGCTGTTTGGAAAACCATTTATCATAGATACCAACTCTGTTCTGATAGCCGTCTTTAAGCTATACAGATTTTGATGTAGGTATATTTCACTCTTGTAAATCATTGGTATGTATTTCTATTGTATCTGTATGTTTCGAGCCTGTACATTTATTTATGTTATTTTCCTATATTTCCTATAGTGTAAAATATTGTTCTCGCGCTGGAAGCACGAAGGGGAGTGAAGCCGCTGTCGATGTCGAACGAATCGTTCCGACCCCGAACGAACTCAACGGACGGAGTCGAATCACGGCTGACTGCGGCGCCGTAGCCCGGAACATTTGCCTTACCGGCATGCTAACCTCAATTGTTCCTTGAGTTTTTCTATCATTTAAAAAGCCAATTTACACGAATATTAATTATGGTAAAACAGATGAAATGTTACATCGTTGATTTTTCTATCTTTTTCCAAAACGACATGTCCGGTCATGTAGTAATTTTTCAGTTAGCATTGGAGATCCATACCCGTCGAGCGCTTGTAATCAACTGAAGACTGAAGCCCCCAGTGTTATCTCTATGACTCCAATTGGCCTCATTGTGTTTGCCCATATTCCGAACGCTGGCATTTACTCCACTTGCATATCTCTATGGGCCTCACTGACTTCGGACAGTAGAAACAGTGCAGACTGCAGTACCTACTGACATGCCTCTCCTTGCCGGTGCTGTCAACTCAGTTGTCACGTCTACAATTAGTTCAATATCTCTGTAAGTATACTAAACATGTAGTCCATATTTGAGGGATTCCTCCGCAATATATGTCATTTATGTATTGGATAAAATAATTACAACATATCTTTGCCCACAACATAAATACCTATCGGTGTACGAGTTACTCGTATCTCAAATTTTGGAATTTTTTTAAGAGAGCAAATTAATAATTTTTTTCAGGAATCTAATACATGTCTCGCTAATAGGATTTAAATTAAGAATTTTTCTTTCCCCAATTGGCGTAACATGTAATCAAATATATAAAAATCCGACATTAAAAGGTTTTTGGCTTTCCTCGAAATTTGCTAAATATAAGAAACCCCTGTTTGTATTGTGGGCGACGATAATATATGTATGTAAAAGATTCATCGAAAGCAACAAAAAAACGGGTTGACGAAAAATTGCGAAATTTTTGGTCAATGTGTAGGTACGTATGTTTACGTGCGTTGCTAACTCGCCGAGTGGTACGGGGTTTCGTTCCCCGTGCCACGTTGCACGGTCTTCAGTAGTAGCCGGCGCTCTGCCGACATTAATGGACGTATTGTGCATTCTATGCGTGGCCGATGTTTTTTTCTCGTCTTAATAAAAATAATAATGATTTTATTTATTTTCTATAAAAACATATTTCATTTAATACTCGTACATATAAAAAAAATACCCGTGTGTACCTACTTGATATTTGGAGAACAATATGATTTACAAATTTTAAAGTAGGTATGAGAAGATAGAACGATTAAAAATTTAGCAAAAATTATAATAATTCAGAAAGTGGTTAAGATCGTGTCAATGGGGATAGATTCTTTCGAGAATCAATAGAATTTCCCTTTTAAATCTCTCCTCACTGACGCAAAATATGTCGATATCCTGTGAAATTTTGTTCAGCAGCAATATACTGCCATCTTAAGTAAAAAGACAGTATCTTCCTTGGGAATCTCAGGGAAGATACTGTGTTTTCACTTACCACCGCAGTATACTACTCCCCACCGGGATAACCATCGGCAGGTTGATCCAACAGGTGGGAAGATACAATAATCTATGACGACGCTGTCTTAGATAGTCATCAGGAACAGAGAGACTTATGCGCTCCAAAATGGCTAAATTCTGTATACAGCCTCGCAGCAGTCTTAAGAAATGGGTAGCGGCATACCCCTCTCTTCTGAGCTGCAGGGAGTGAAATCCGAGGATGCCCAGGAGAAAGTTAGTTGGAAAAAGCCACGGGTAGTGACCGTACTCCTTCATACAGAAAAAAAATCTGAATCCTCTTCAACATGAGGGAGCACCCCACCTCGTGCAGATTCCAAATAGCCGATCCACTCTCCAGCCTTCTACGGACTAAAGAGAAGTATAATATTTTCAGCACTTATACGCAATAGTTCTTATAATAATAAAAATAATGTGTTTATTTCAGCTGAACAAAGCGGTGAGTGCAATACTCAGTCTGCCATAAAAAGTATACATCTGAATAAATTACGTCATGTAGAAATAGAATATAAAAAAAATAAAATAAAAAGGTGAACTAATGATATTTAGCACTTACGGTGGCTTGAGTGAAATTCTCCATCTATGGTGTAAGGGCACGCCCTGCCACTGGGCGACGGCCTGGACAAGAGTGTTTTCTGATCTCCGGTAGCGCAGACTCGTCCCGGCTACTCTGTGGCGCATCAAAGCCGTAAACCCATGCACCCTTCCCTCTGCGAATATCTGCGAGGCGCTGCAACGCCAAGGGAGGCCGAACAGCGCCCTGTAAGCGTGGTTATATTGTACTCGGAGTGTGTTCATGACGCCTTGTGTATGCCTTGTCCATAGTTCACTAATGCAGTATGTCTGGAATAGTTGCTTCTTTACCGGAGGACTGCGCTTGTTGAATCTCCTAGCGAGCATGTAAAAAAAATAAAATACCTTACATAAGCAATAAATGCAACCTATTCATTTTTATCAAAATGTGTTCACTGAGTATACAACACCGGAGTTCGATGGATTTTGAGCACCGTAAGGGTAGGGTTAAATACGTAATTGCAGTCCGCTAAGCATTTCGTAACTGTACCAGTGACAGTAGCGAGTGGCGATAGTTCCTCGTGTTTATAGCAGGTAATTACGTTGATTAAATAGTCTTTATTTATTTTATTTTAGTTGTATTTGCCTTTCGGTGTTGACGCCTTATCTCTGTCAGTGTCGAGCATGTCACTAGGATGTCCGCGCTACCGGGTGTCATAAAATTACTTTTGTAATATTCCATTCGTATTTTGAAACAAAAATGAAAAATGTCAATAAAACAATGACGTCTGTGGATGTATTATTGAAGACGATGATTTGGTGATATTCCATACAAGACTCAAAAATATTTTCTTCAATAAATGTAAAATTACTTTGTGGTGTCATTATTAATTTTTAAAAATATATTAAATCACAGTTGCTGATAAAAGGCACAGGGACTTAGAGGACAGCGAAATTACAGTGTAGTAGGGGAAGTTTTTAGGTATAGTCAATTTTATAAAAATTGTCATACCGTCAAGACCAAACGGACAAACCGTTTTTTTTTTTTCGCATGCAGGACCAACCGCAGGATAAATTCTCCCATTCCCCGTATTTGTGCGCAATATAACACACAATTTAACAACATCGACATTCTTCACAATTCCATTTCAAAATATCGGAACGAAGTAATGCGTACGAGCACAAATTGATGCACGAGTATAAAATGTATCGAGATCATCTCCTGTCCCGATCCTATCTTCCTCTTTCCCCTTCCTTTTTTTGATTATTCTCTTGTATCTTCATAAATAAAACACCCGTATTTTTTATATGAATATCGCACAAGAGCCCCAACTCCTCCCAACCGTCTGGAGCCAGTGAGACTATGGCATCCCCCATTTGGGGAATATTGTGAGGCTGAAGGTATTGGAGAGGGGAAGAAGAAGGTAGGGAAATACCTAAATACCTATTCAGATCTGGTCACCAAACACGGCTAAAAGCCATTTCAAGCAATGTTTCAATTCCGAATCGTGGTCTTTCAACAGGGGGATACTGAGAGTATCTTCCACTCTGGAACGTGCGCAAATATACTATATATTATTTTTAAATTAATTAAATGTGAAACAGCACAAATTAATTAAATAAAATTTACATGCGCACGCCGGGATTTGAGCACGCGACCTTCGGATTCGTAGTCGAGAGCCTTACCCCTCGACCATGGAGGCCGTCAATAATATAATCAATGTTAATGACCCGTACATAATCAATATTAGCACAATAAACTTTGTTGGCTTAAATTTTATTAAACTTCCTATGTATAATTTGTAAAAGCTGTTTGTTTCTTACAAAAATACGGCGCACTTCATGACTTCGAAACCTACGTGACTTGTACGAGTGCAGTTCCGATGAGTTATTTCAGGGTTCAGCAGGCTGCATGAAATACCAGAATAAATAGAAACCCCGAGGGAAAATATATTTAAATAATTAGGTCCTAGCAAATCATTGATATCAAGTCAAAGAATGTTTCACAATGAATTCCGTGCAAAGTAAAAATAGAAAAGAATGCTGAAAATCTAATAAATGTTATGACTAATGAGTAGAGATCTGCAAATTTTTACGCGATATTCGTCATTACGTTCCAATTTTCGGGTTAAAATTTCCGAATTTTCGGATTTTTCACGCAATTTTCTAGTATTTAAAAAAAAAGTTATATTGTACATTATACAAATATTTCTTTGTCCATGGTTTTGACTAGCTTTAAAAGCCATCAAATGTTACTTCATGTCGAAAATGGCGCTTACTATCATTCTTTTTTCGGTTTTCACAACAACAAAAATAAGATTAAAATCAAAATGTGGACCGCTTTTGTTGCAAATTCCAAAAAGGAAACATAATTGTTGCAAAATAACCCCATTTTCCCAAAATAACCCCATTTTCCCAAAATCACCCCATTTTCCCAAAATAATCCCATTTTCCGAAAATAACCCCATTTTCCCAAAATAACCCCCATTTTCCCAAAATAACCCCATTTTCCCAAAATAACCCAATTTTCCTAAAATAATCCCATTTTCCCAAAAAAAAAACATTTTCACAAAATAACCCCATTTTCCAAAAATAACCCGAATTTCACCAAAATTACGAGATTAATTGTTTTTGTGTTTGATTCGTAAAACACCATTTAATTTATTTTTTTCAAATACGGGGACACACATTGTGAATGTCAAATTCTCACAGAATGGAGAATTTGAATTATTTTCTATCTAAATCGGTTTTACCGATAATAAATCGGTATTTTTAAAAACCCGTCCAAATTAGAATGGGGGGGAGTGAATAAAATCACATAAATAAGTTGTCACAGTGTGGATTAACCGCAGTTTGAAAATAGCCTTGAACAGCGAAACAGCTGTCACAATAATAAAACCTAAAAATACTCGCAGAACTTAATATAAACATTATTAAATTTGACTAACATAATTTTTTTTTTAAATAACGCTAATTCTTCAGGTCACTAGAGTATTAAGATGACACATTAAGAAATGAGTTAATGACTGAAAATATTAAAATTTTCTGCCGGTTTGCGAATTTGTGTGTAAACACTTTTATTTTCAGCCCATCATGGTTCACGGTTCATCAAGTAATTATCATCCTTTGAAGTTTCTATTGAAGATGAAAGATCAACCAGATAAAAATTCTTAAAAGATTTCGTAAACAATCTACTGTCAGAAATTTTACAAAATTTTTCACTACCTAAGAAATTAAAAACGTTGTTATTGATATTACGTCCTGATTAAAAATTACGAAGAATTAAAAATGTTTATTTGACAATATGCCACGTTGACTGAGAAATCGATGTTTTTCTTTGTGGAAATTTATTTTCTAAAGTCAGCGATAAGTTTGATACAAAACGCATGTAAATTGATAGAAGAAAATAATTAAGTTCAATTAAATAACTACTGTAAATGATCGGGGAAAGAAGCAGGGGCGAAAAACAATGTGGTGAACGAAATGCAATGAACTGCGTAATATTTTGATCTTCTCAATTTTAATGAAGGATTAATGGTTCCTAAGCATACAAATAAATATGGACAAAGAACTTTAGATCACATGATTCCTAGGTTACCCGATGAAATAAATAAATAAAAACTGTACCGAAACTAAACATTCAATAAATATGTTGAAAACTTGGCTAGCTGTAAGAAGCTATTGGGAAATATTATTTTATGTTTGATTTATCGATGCCGTTTATGTTTTTATTTTTGAATCTGATTCTTGAGAAATATTCATGTTTTAAGTTTATTACATACTTTTTTTATGTTTTTATTTTTATTTTATTTTATACATATATTGTATCCTTTTCTGTACATTTAGAGTTTTGAATAACAATGTTAGACAAATTACAAAAAAGCAGTTTATCTGAACTTTTTGGGTTCTATTTTTTTCTTTCCTAATACGTAAATTAAAAAATAAAAACCTATATATAATAGAAATTAAAGGAGTTATGGCAAGGAAGCGTGCTGACTGTCGCCGATCCAAGAAGGCGGAGTCAAAAAACAAAGTCGGGCGCCGCTGTGCATGGATGTAATTTACAGAAGTATGGCACACTGGCATATCTCCTTGTTTCTTTTATGTATCTACATAGAATCAAACCTGATACCTACCAAAAAATGAAACGTGAATAAAATGCAATCAAAAAATGTTCTCTTTCACACAGTACTGCTTCATTAAAAAAAAAACTTCTAATCACCTACAATTATTGTTACAGGAAACCTGCATTTCATGACTCAGATTCTGATACATATATTGGAATGAGACATCAATCAAAGTTGCTTGAAATAACAAATACCTATTTGATATTTACAGCTAAATACTTTCAAAGAGCGCACGTTTGAACGTATTTGGGGGAACCGATACTGGCTCAAATTAGTTCGAAATTGTTTGGAACTACCGCCCAAAATCCCCGCCTACCCCGTAGAAGCCCTGCGGTACACAAGCAAGAAACTCATAAAAATGATTCTACTGTAAAAAACTTGATTTGAAAGAGAAACAGAATAGAGAAAAGGCTCGGTTGCCAACAACCTAACTCGGAAGTTTCACTATCCGGGAGGACGCATTTATCCATTTTGCACCAAAACTTATTTCCCTTTCTTTTCGATTTAAAATCATTAACACTATTCAAATTTCATAGTAGGAGACAGCCTCATTGTAATATGGGTTTATCAGAGTTAATTCTAGAATTGTGATTAGCAATAATAGAGCTGATGACATTCGCAAATTTTTAAGAAGTACCTACATAATATAAATGCATAATTTTTTTTTTAGTACGAAACATGGGACCACATAAAAGTGAGCCTCTGTGAATCTGCTAGAGAGGTATGTGGAATAAGTACGCAGGGTAGAAAGAAAGGTGATGCATGGTGGGATGATGAGATTAAAGCACTGGTCTCAGAGAAGAAGAAAGCGTGGTTATTTCTGATAGCAGCTGGCAGTGCTTCTATCGAAGATAGGGATAGAGCGAAAGAAGTTTACAAGGGATGCAAGAAAAGAGTACGTGATGGAGTGAAAGAACGAAAGAAACGCCTGGAAGGGGAAGAGGGGATCAAAATGACAAACCACTTCCAAGAAAATATTAAACTATTTTGGAAGGAGGTCAAAAGGTCACGGAATGGTCCAGAAAGTGGATGTGTGAAAGTGATAAAATCGAAAGATGGAAAAATGTTGACGAATGAGAAAGAAATAAAAGAGAGATGGATGAAATACTTTGAAGAGGTCTTCGAAAGCGATCCGAGTGATAGAGATTCCAGTGGCGAGTCAGGTATGAATGACCATGGGGTGAATGTTTGCAAAATTAGCATGGATGAAATTAAAAGATCAATTAGATGTATGAAGAATGGTAAGGCTGTTGGTTTCGACAATATTGCTGCTGAATACTTTAAAGGAAATAGCCTTATAATTCTCACATGGTTATGCAAACTTTTTAACCAGTGTCTAGAGGAGGGTTACACGCCATTAGATTGGAGGAGGGCTGTGATCATGCCTCTATACAAAGGTAAAGGGTCACGCATGGAATGTGGAAATCACAGGGCTATTAGCCTGCTAAGTTCAGTTGGTAAGCTGTATGGTAGGATATTGATTGAAAGGGTACAAATGATAAAATATGGGATGTGCAAGGCGCATTTATGAGTGGAAGGGGGTGCATGGATCAGATTTTCTCGTTGCGTATGCTCACAGAGAAGTTTATAGCAAAAAAACAAAAACTTTTCTGTGCTTTTGTAGATCTACAAAAAGCATACGACAGAGTTGACAGAAAAAGTTATGGAAGGTGTTGTCTAAATATGGTGTGAATACAAATCTTATACAGGCAATCGCATCGCTGTACGAGGGAAGCGTTGCATGTGTTAGGGCAAACGGTGATTTTACGGGGTGGTTTGACATCACAAAAGGTGTTAAGCAAGGCTGCGTAATGTCACCCTAGTTATTCAATCTATACATGGATAATTGTATGCAAGAATTGAAAGAGGTGGGCCTGGGCGCGAAATGAGTAGTCTGAAAGTATGTTGTCTGTTGTATGCTGATTATGCGGTGCTGATTGCTAACAGTATGGAAGATCTACAGTCCCTCGTATCTAGGATGAACGAAGTATGAATGATGAATGAGCTAATGATGAATGTAAATAAGTCCAAAGTCATGGTGTTTGAAAGAGAGAGTACGAAAACAGTATGCAATATAGTTGTGAATGATGAATACTTGGAGCAGGTTGATGAGTTTATGTATTTGGGAAGTATGTTTACGAGAGATGGAAAGACTGATAGGGATATTGAAATAAGGGTGAATGCAGGAAACTCCATTAACGGGGGACTGAACGCGGTTGGCGGAAACAAAAAGTTGTCCAAAGAAGCGAAGCTAGCAGTCCACAATGGAGTGCTGATACCAACCTTGATGTATGGCAGTGAGGCATGGAACTGGCAGAGGAAGGATGAAAGTAGACTGAATGCTGTAGAAGTGAGATCTCTGACACGAATGTGTGGTAAAACCATGTTGATCGAGTGAAAAATGTTGAGATTCTTAAAGAATGCAAGGCTGATGTAAGCGTAGTGAGCAAGATTAAGAAAGGGACGCTTAGATGGTTTGGGCATGTAGAGCGAATGAACGAAGAAAGTGTAAGGAGAATATATGACGCGAATGTGAATGGAAGAAGAGCCCGGGGACGCCCGAGGAAGACATGGCACGATCAAGTGAATCAAATACTCGAGTCGGGCCATGTCAGAAGTCGGAATAACAGAAGAGAATGTATGAGACTTTGTATGAAAGTGAATGAAGCAAGAGTATGCCAAGATCAAGTTGTTTGGCGGTCCGTCCTCTCTGCCTACCCCTGCGGGGAAACGGCGTGATGGTTAGTTAGTTAGTTAGTTAAATCAAGTTTAAAAATGTTATTATTAAGGTATGCAAGTATTTTATTTTATTAGTATTATTGTTACAGCTGTATCTGCAAACTATGGTTTGAAAATGGCCTTGAATGCCGAAACATATTATCACAATAATAAAAAAAAATACTTGCAGAACTTAATAATAACATTATTAAATTTGATTTACATTCAATTAAATGGAGTTCTACGAATTAAACACAAAAACAATTAATAAACACAGAAATTTGTTTTGAACCATTCCTTCCTTCGTCGGGAATATATTAAAACTAAACTACGATGCAAAACAATGATAGACATACATGAATATTTAGGTGTTGGAGTGGAAGCCGACCAAAGGGAAAGGGGATTTTCTGGGCGAACAAAACGATTCACTGGAAAAATATCAAAAAGAAGACTATGCGATAAATTTATTTGCTTATTCAATATACTAGAAAAAAATATTTAGGAATTTTCTAATTTCCAATGCTTTTGAATTATCAATTTTTTGCCTTACGGTGAAGAATTTGAACTCCCATATCTTTATTAAAAATATGATCGGTTGAACGCACTTATGTCGCTTATGCGGCAATAAACACAATCGTTGTGTTGTTTGGGTCAACACCAATTGCTTGACCGGTAGCGGCCTTCGTTAGTATGGTAAATGGAGACAAGTGTCACGCTACCTGCATAAGAGTTCACACCCACACCCCTTGTCACGCTCCTGGTCGTGTGTTGAGTTTGGCTGACTGAATCGCGCGGTAGGCACTGTAAAACATTAGAATTGAGATGAAACCTTCAGAGACGCATAAGCTGGGCCTATAAAATTGTCCAATTTTAAGTAGAAAACACAAAATCCGTTTTTGCGTGCCACTGAATGCGCGAACCTTTTACAGTTTACTTTTATTTTAGATGAAACTTTTGTAGCTCGAAAAATCATTCAACTCTTCGAAAATAAAGTAAGACGTCATATGTTTATTCATACGTTTGGCATGTTTTTCAATGGTCAATAAAATCTCGATTCGTCTCTCCTCATTTCGTCTCTCCTCGTCTCGTCTCGTCTCGTCTCGTCTCGTCTCGTCTCGTCTCATCTCGTCTCGTCTCGTCTCGTCTCGTCTCGTCTCATCTCGTCTCGTCTCGTCTCGTCTCGTCTCGTCTCGTCTCGTCTCGATTCGTCTCGTCTCGTCTCGATTCGTCTCATCCCGTCTCGTTTCGTCTCCTCTCGTCTCGTCTCGTCTCGATTCGCCTCTATACGTCTCATCTCGAAAGACGAAACTAATGAAATCGAGATGAATCGAGACGAATACAGACGACTAGAGACGAATACAGACGACTAGAGACGAATAGAGACTAATAGAGACTAATATGGACGAATAGAGACGGATAGAGACGAATAGAGACGAATGTAGTTTTTGTAATTTTGATGATAATTAATATTTTCATACTTTTAATAATTTAATTTATTTTTCAACGTAACTTAATTTATTTTAAAATTACAATTTAAATTATATTTTCTAATACTAATTCATTAGTTTTATAATAATTTTTTTTTTCATAACGTAGTTTTGAATTTTTTTGGCCAATACCCGAATTTACGAGTAATTAAAAAATGCATTGCCAACTTCTGTAGTTCACGTTGAGACCATTTTAGAGGTGTGGTGTATTCAAATATCTATAAATGTCACTATGGAAATTAGCGAGTTGAATACCAACATTATTCAACATTACAAAACAGGCAATGAAATAAATTTTAACTTATGTCGTGAGAATGTATTGTTATCAAGTACTTACTATAAAGTTAATTACCATTAGACGATTTATGTGGACAAATTATCATATTTAGATCGAATTAGAAAACTTACTTCATTACTTGGGTCATTTCTGAGTAAATTGTAAAAGTAAAAATAATAGATATTGGCTTCGGAAGGCGTAACAGCTGTCACGTTTTATTTTTATTTTTTATGCATTATAGTTATTATAAAAAAATATTAAAAAATATATATATTTCATGGAAGTTTTACAATTTACGGTTGAAAACAATAAATTTATGTTAGAAACGACGGCCTCCATGGTCGAGGGGTAAGGCTCTCGACTACGAATCCGAAGGCCGCGGGTTCTAATCCCGGCGTACGCAAGTAAATTTTATTTAATTAATTTGTGTTGTTTCACAATTAATTAATTTAAAAATAATATATAGTATATCTGCGCACGTTCCAGAGTGGAAGATACTCTCAGTATCGCCCTTGTGAAAGACCACCATTCAGAATTGAAACGTTGCTTGAAATGGCTTTTAGTCGTGTTTGGTGATCAGATCTGAATAGCCAGATATTTCCCCATCTTCCTCTTCCCATTCTCCTTCCCCTAAAGTTAGTCGTCATAGTTAAAATAGTTTTCAAAGTTTCAATTTTTCAAATGCCGTCAAAAAGCTCCTAATCTATGGCCGGTCGGTTTTAATCAGTTTTGAGGTTAGTATGTCATATGTCAAAACAAGGATGAGCTTTATAGTCACATAATTTTATATTCTATTCATGGTACACCATAACTAAACATAAGTAATAAAATTATGTAACTTTTTAGAAACTCAAAGATTAATAATAGTATTGACCATTAACATTATCATAATATCCGTATTGATAATTGGTTTGCTCATGAATACTCTAATTCCATTAATTAATAATGGTAGTTTATATTGAACAACAATTGTAGAGCTTAGAGTCACCCAACTTGAGTTTAAATTTCGCCAAAACTAAAAAAAATCATATTTAAAATACAAAACAAAATCGAAAGAAAATTTTTCCACACTAATCCAAAAACAGAATGCGTACGTGACGTCAGATGTTCCAAATGCAATGGTACTAACATAACACGGTGTTTTGATGAGATGGTTTTTTAATCACTTTTAAATAACGATTTATTAATTCTACGCATAATTATATATAAAGAAAGTTATATATTCCGAATCGGCGTTAGATGATCTATATGAGTACATATTTTTAAAGCTATTATATTTTTCACTGGAGTTCCTTATTGGTCTTTATGATGTAGAAAACGCTACTGGCCGATAAGACGGCTGTCACCAACGCTGGCCGGCGCGACTTCAACAACGCCACACTCACGAACAAAAACAAACATGTCGTTGTGGCGAAAAATCAAAATGGCACATTTTAAGTCGTTTATATCGACAATTTTATCGTCAACATAAAAATAAATTTAACTTCATTTGACAGCGAAAGTAACTATCTCTAAACAAAGAAACTATTTGACAATTTTATTTCATTCCAAACGTTTATTTTTTCAAAACATATCTAAATAATAGAGTTCTTATGTGGGTACCTACTTGTGTTTTACATTTTGAAAATACTCTACCCAAACAAACCTTCTTCTTTTGAATATGCAATCTGTGGCTAACCAGAGTGTTATATCTATGGGATAACCTAAATAAAACATGGCGGGTTTAATGTTTTTCATATTAATTTTAAAACGTTATAGCAACAGTTTTACATGTTGGATTTCATTCAAACTACTCTCTAAACCTTCCCGGCACTAATAAGAACAAACCGTGCTAATTTCAGCCAAACCAGTCTAGTAAATTTCGATAAAATCGAGGACAAACAAACAAACTTAGATTTATTATATAAACTTATATATATATAATATAAGGGTGTTTTTAGAGGTTTGATTTTTAAACACCTGTGAACTGGCCTCCACGATCGTGTAATCTCACACCATTAGATTACTTTCTTTGGGGTATGTGAAGTCACCAGTCCATGCTGATAAACCAGAGACGTTGGACCATTTGGAGTCAACATTCGCCGTGTTATTGCCGATATACGGCCCAGTTGCTCGATAAACTTGTCGAAAATTGGACTTCACGATTGCGCTTCATTCGAGCTAGCCGTGGCACTCATATGCCCGAAATCATATTTAAACAATAATGGCATGAAATTATCTATTAAATAAAGCAAATATCATAGACATTAACAGTATTTTAATGTGTTTTTTTTTTCATTTTGAATTTGTAAAAAAAAAACACCATTTTGTGTGTTCATTTTAAAGGAGATTAGTTAAATATTGCGACTTTTCAAAGAACATGTTTGGCAAAATGATTTTGTTACCTGAAAACAGTTACGTTGACCTAAAAATAAAACATAAAAAGGTTGTGAAAATTTTATGACGGTCTCACGTTTTTAGTGGTACCCATATATAGATTTTGTGCTGTAATTATTAAGGTTTTCTTTTAATAATTAATGTCATTATTATGTGTATATCTTTAAATTTAAAATGTTTTTTTTTTATCATTGAAGAAAGTAATATTAAGACATTTCAAATAAAACAGAAAAACACACAAAAAATAAAATGGTATCTGTCGCATCTGGGAATCGAACCCAGGACCTTTGTCTTACCCGGACAATGCTCTAACCACTGAGCTAATGAGACCTTTTTATTATAGAAAACATGCTTCAAATTTAAGACTTGCCAATATTAACCACAATTAAAATCCCATATTATTGGCTGCTATCACTTTGTATGATTGCAATGTTTTACCCGAATATATTTGCAATATAGATAGTGTCTCAGATATACCATATACCTATCCAATTTTTATTTATATGGGACATATATTATCTAAGTCTGGAAAGAATATTCAAATTATTGGAATAACTTATTGAAGCTTAAGAACGTCATTGTCATATTTAATCATTGAATTGTTAGCATTGTTAATATTATCTTCTTTAATAATTAAATATTGCAATGAGGTTCATAAGCTTCAATAAGTAATTTCAATAAATTGAATATTTTTATTTATTTGTTAATTCATTTTTTTAATAGTCCGGTTTTTAATCGCCTGCACAGATGTGTTTGTAAATTTCTGGATGCATAATATATCGAAAATAAATCTTTACAACGTAAATATTAGTTATTTAATTTTAGGTGGAAAATTTCGATGTTATTACCATAAATAATTGTTACAAGTTCCAGAAAACGACAGAATTGAAAATGTATGGAAAACTTCTCCTCAAAAAAATTCCCTAGCTCACATAAAAACGTATCGACTTTTCTAAAGCCTTTAATACCATAAATCACACGCATCTGTTTAACAAACTTGAAAATATAGTCATTACTGATGATGAACTGACATTTTTTAAAAGCTACATGGAAAACAGAAAGTAAATTATTAAATTCAACGATATAACAAGCAAATATATTAATATCAAATTCGGGGTGCCTCAAGGAAGTATCCTGGGTCCAGTCCTGTTCTTAATTTACATAATGACCTATGTCACATAGAATGTGAAGACGAAATGATAAGCTTTTGCAGATGATACTATTATTCTATTGAATGGGAAAAATTGGGCAGAAACATTCAAGAAATCAGAAGTCACTATTTAACAGAATCAAAACATGGCTAGACTATCACTCACTTACATTTAATGCTAATAAAACGAAATTTATCACTTTTAAAATAAACAAAACTAAAAATTCAGAAACAAACCTTAACTTAAAAATTCATAGATTACCTAATTTAAATGGACAATGTAATTATCTATCATTGGAAAATGTTAACCACATAACGTATCTAGGCATAAAAATTGATCACAATTTAAAGTGGACTGACCACATTATTTATTTAACCATCAGAGTGCGGCCCAGCGCCATCGCGCTGTCAGCTTTAGTTACGTAAATTGCGACCCAGCGCCATAGCGCTGCAATTTGTTGTGTGCTCTTTGTCGTCCGGAGAGCACGTGTTCAATTTGAGAGTGGTATATTGCGGTTGGCACGTGTATTTATTATTTATCCTGTTAAAATAAATACACCCTAAAGTGAATCGATATTTTTCACCATGTCGGAAGTTAGTTCTATTGCAGATGATCGTAATGTATCAAATGACAGCGGCACTACGGACGACGAGACCTTTGTTCCCATAAATGTAGACAGTGACGACGGAAGTAACATTATTGTACATCGAAATAAAAGATTGCGAATAGAAAGTGAATCTTAGGATTCATTTTCTTCTTCTTCCCTGTACAAACGAGATTTTTGGTATTATTCCCCCAACAATTTTTTTTTCCAAAATATCTTTTTTTTTTAAACATTTTTTTTTTATTAAAACTATAATATTCGTAAAATTTCATTCTTTACTAGTATAATTTCAAAAAAAATCATTGAAATTGATTGATATTTGTCCAAGTTATTGCATTTTTATTGAATACCATGCTTTTTTCATTTAAAAACACAGAATATCTGTAGCAATTTATATACATACTTGCAAAGTAAGCATAGCACTAAAACGGTTAAATAACAAGTTTTAAAAATTACCTTACTTTTTTTAAATTCCTCAGTACAAAATATTTGATTAAGATCTACATGGCTCTCTGCCAATCACTATTAGAATATTGTATAATCGGATAGGGCAGTGCTAATGATAATATTCTTAATTTACTCATTAGAACACAAAAAGCCATCATGAAAATCATACTTAAAGTCCCTGTAAGAACTAGCACTAACGAAATCTTCAACAAACTTAACATTATGTCAATAAAACAATTATTCTCTAAAACAATACTACTTTACATTAATAAATACAAAAAAAAAACAAGAAAGAACAACAAACACACATATTAGAAACACTAGATCTCAGAGTCGAAAACACATCTAACAAGGAACCACAAACGAAACATTTGGACAAAAAAGTTTATCATACAATGTTACTAAACGCTACAAAAAAAACCCTACTCTCCTTCAAAAATCACAACAATAATAAATTAAAAAATATAATAAATCGCTGGATACGTCGTTACATAGGGAAATCTGAAATATAAAATATATTAACACTAAATACAGACTAAAATCGAGACCACTCAACTGCACTTTAAACCCTCATCTTGCAATTATTTTGTTTTTCAGCATTAATTTAATTTTTTCAATGAGAATATAATTTTTTAAGAAACAAAATAAATTATTACAACATTATTATTATTATTAATCCTAGACCTGTGGAAAAAGTCAGCAGAGGTCCCATATAAACAAAAAATCGGATAAGTATATCTGAGACACTGTCTAATTGATTGCAAATAAGTTCGGGTATAATCTTGTAGTTAAGATAAAAAGGTAGCAGCCAAAAATATATGGGAGTTAATTAATTGAAGATGATATTGACAATTCTTAGAAATCGAGATATGATACCGAGAAGGTTCATCGGATGGATTGGGGCAGCCTTAGCTCAGCGGCTTAGAGCGCAGGTCCCGGATAAACCATGCGGTCTAGGGTTCGAGTCCCAGCTGCTACCAGTTGCCTTTTTCTTTTCTGTGTCTTTTCAGTTTCCTGTTTCATTCTAGAGTTGTTAAAATTGTTTTCATTGATAATTTTGTTTTGTTTTTGATTTTAGAAATGTTATAACATAAATTGAATAGGCAAACTAAATTTTTGTGTTGGTGGGTATGACTATGTTATAACTATGTGCATTTTTTTTTATGTTATTTATTTAATTTTTAAATACAATTGTTTGATTTTCATAAAACAGTCGAGGGAAAGAACTATCGGTTGGCAATCTGACCTCCTCCGTGGAATAGCGGTGACATCATTGATTCTGAACCCGAAGGTGTTAGCAATATTAATTTATTTTTAAATTGTAATTTTTTTTTAATACAGATATTTTTTAATTAAATTTTCATCCCCACTTTACTTCGTATATTCCTCGAATGTCCTCTCCTATCAGGGTTTGACTATAGTCAGAGAACACTTCACCTGCGAACTGCAGCCTGGACGTTTTCACGATAACCCCCAATCTATATATATATATATAAATCAATGTAAGTTTTTTTGTTTGTTTGTCCTCGATTTTCTCGAAATTTACTGGACCGGTTTCGCTGAAAATAGCACAAATTATTCTTGTTCCAGGAAGGTTTAGAGAGTAGTTTGAATGAAATCCAATATGTAAAACTGTTGCTATAACGTTTTAAAATTAGTATAAAAAATATTGAACCTGCCATGTTTTATTTAGGTTAGCCCATAGATATAACAATCTGGTTAACCACAGATTGCATATTCAAAATAAGGTTTCTTGGGGTAGAATATTTTCAAAATGGAAAACACGAGTAGGTACTTAACAACTCTATGATTTAGATATATTTCGAAAAAATAAACGTTTGGAATGAAATAAATTTTTCAAATAGTTTCTTTGTTTAGAGATAGTTACTTTCGCTGTCAAATCAATTATGGCACCCTAATGACAAGCAAGAATTCACAACATCATAACTTTATATAAACCCGAGCAAGGCCGGGTATACATCAGCTACTGGGATGTATAGTTTCATTGGTACCGGGCATTTTGTTTTTTTTTATTGTATAATATTAATTACGTACAATGGGAACTTGTACCCGCTACGCCACTGCAAGTAGCTCTTCAGCAGGAGTTTATTTTAACAATATTATATAATACAACAATAAATAACAATCATCATTTAAATGTAACGCAATAATAGAACAATATAGGTGCATGCACGTTGTGATCAACGTATACAAGTTGGAATTTTTTTTTTTTAATTGTTACAGAGATACTAGACTCCAATTACATAATATCTATGTAAATCATAATACAAAAATACCAAAATATCAGCAAGTATTAAAGGAATTGCGAAATAAAATAATAAAAACAGTAGTACAGTTTTGTTACAGTGAGGATAGACTTAATATAATAGTAGCACTTAAATAATTTTAAAGATACCCGCAGCTATCAAGAAGATATACTCGTACAATCTCTTGTGCGGAATCACACTATAGACAAAAAAAGAGTGAAACGAATTCAATTCCAACAGCAGGAATATTCCTCCGATACTGTTATTTAATACTGATTACTTTGTTTGAAGAATTTTATTCACTATGTGCTTTCTTACATAATTTCATTACTGCGATACCGGTTTCGCAACACCGGTGTAATTCACTAGCGTTCTTAAAACCAACTTAAATTAAATAAGTACAGAAATAATTAGACATTATTAGGTTAGGATAGGTGGGAGAAGTCAAAATAAATAGGAAACATGGTTATCAAAGGTGATTTACAGGGTGCTATTATTTTTTTTACTTAATTAAAATTAATTTTTTTTTGTTTATTGCTAAAGTTTTCTACTTCTGTACTTCTTTAATTTAATTTCATTTTAAGAACGGTAGTGAATAACACGGATGTGTCGAAACCGGTAACGAAGTAATAAAATAAAATAAAATTTAAAGTACATAGTGATTAAAACTCCTCAAACAAAATGTCTAGAAATTGTTACATAGTTAATGCCCAAGAAATAATAAAATAAATAAAATTACGTGAACAAATTCATTTTACACGCATTTAGCTATTCACAGATAACGCCATTTTTTTTTAAATCCAAATTTTGAATTTCACAACAGTTAATTTTATACCACGGTGAAGAATCCAATAAAAATTCTCATATAAATTCACCGTTGACCCGCCCGGCCCTGGCGATAAAATCTGCAGAATTTTAATTTTATTATCTCAACTACCAAAGTAACCAGCTCCACCTCTCCAAGACACCCCAGACACTCCAACACGGCCAGCCAAACCTATTCACTAAACTAGTCAGTGTCGACCCAAACCGCCGTTTGAGCGGTCGTCCATTCGAACGAAACAACGTTACGATATTTAATATATTACACGGAATCAATCGTTTTTGCGATCTCGAACACGATACAAAACAACGTGGTGTTGTTTGCTGGAATGTTTTATCGCCAACAATGAAATGTTGCGATATCAATAAAATGATAAAATAACTATATAACTACGATGGTTTATGTGAAACAATTTTCTTCAAAACAATAATTATTGTTGTGAGTTTTCTTTTTTGAATCATTTGATTAGAACTTAACATTTCGACGTGTGCATCTCGGTAAACTGATGTAAATTTGTGAGAAAATATTGATCAATTGTTTTTAATTGGAAATTAATGAATAACATTTTGACAGTAGATTTTTAACACACTGTACCAAAGTTTATCTGTAAAATGTTGAACAATTAATAACAGAGCACAATCTCCATTGAACTCTAGTTGTTGCACTGTAAAAAAGTACACTTATTTCAATTATAATAATTTGATACGATTTTTCCAACAATTTTTTTTTAACTGAAATGTGAAAATACTTAATAATTGTGCACAGTTTTAAATGAACTCCGGTCATTATTAGTACCTACTGTTCAAATATGAATTTAATTTACTAAAAACAATTATTTAACTAAAGTTTTTTAAACACGATGGTGTGAAAATATTGAACAATTCCCATTGAACTTTTTTAAAGTGTTGAAATTTCAAGTCATATTATTTGACAACATTTTTCTAACAAACTCTACCAAAACATTGAGTGAAATTATAGAACATTAAATAAGTGTGGACAATTTTCTGTGGCTATTGCACTGCAGAAAATTAATGTAATTTATTAATAATAAATTGACAGCAGTTTCTTAGTACGCTGGGCTTCAATCAGAACACGTTATTTGTACAATTGTTCTAACATTTGATTTAAACAAACAATAAATTGTACTCGATAGTTCAATGTGTTCGTACTTTGTGTTTTTGTAATGTGAGTTTGCCAGCTGCCAACAAGAAGCCAGAGAGGTAAATACAAGTTGATACATATTATTAATAATATTTTAGCAATAATGATGTCTCATTTATCGAGGTTCGATGTGTCAGAGTCACGTGAATCCATGACGCTTTGGGTTTTTATAAAAAAAGTAAGCAGTTACTTTGGGCAATGGTTACTGGTTGGACACTATTACACTGTATATTAATATACAAATATTACGGTATGTTTATTACGATTTAAACACAAGCAGTAACTTTCAAACGGGTTTATAAGTCAAATATTATTGTAGGTATCTTTAAATAAGATTTTTAAAAATTTATAAAACTCTCAATGATGGGTATTTTGATACGATGTCAATAATCATATGTAAATCAGATGTGTATTTGAGAAAACTGCAAGTCGGAAAGAGTTTATGCTGCAATTGGGATTTAAACTCGAGACCTTTCGCTATCCGGGTGATTGTGCTGCATCCACTGAGCTATGGTAGCAACCTTCTGATCCACCGTGTTTCCCCAATGTACACGTGTTTTGAAAATATTAACATTGTTCAAATTTTGCAAGATTGTGTTTGATTATTTTTGCTTATTGTTTCAATAAGATTTATTTTGAAAACATCTGTAAAAATAAGCTCTCTGTTTTCATACGTATAGTTGTTCCTTGGTACCAATAATGTATTAATAAATAAATTAATAATTTTGTTTTAATACTTTATTATTATTTTTTGTGTTTCTTGCGTAATACGGTTATTTTTTGGATTTATTTCACGTTGTGGAAAATATGTTTTTTTTTCACGAGTATGATTTCATTTATTTAAATTAATATTTATCCTAGTAAAATAAAACCTCATCATCGTGAAAAGTGTCTGCTCTCGGACAAAAAAAATAGCGTACGGGGCCAGTACTCAAAAATAGCCCAATACATCACTTTGCAGGTTGCTACCTAAAGCAAAACCACAAATGGTTTATCTGTTAAATATATGCGGGTAGTTAGGAAAATGTATAAGGTTTCAGATGACTTAAAATCCTCAAACTGTAACTCTTAAATTTAATCAAATACACCCCAAAATGTCTGCAAATATGTGCAGATTGAAAACCAGTGAAATCATTTTTGAAAGTTTTACCTAAAATTCCAGTACGTATTTCATATAGAATTTAAATGATTACTGTGTGAGGATTATTTCCTTTTTAAACGTTATACATTTTTCTAGTTTTCCGTGTATAAATTAACAGATGAATCATTCGTAGAATTTCTTGAGTTAATAACTTAAAAAGTGTGTATTTCCCGACCCAAAACTGTCATGGAAATCGTTAAAATGGCAATGATAATAGTATTTAGGTTTAGGTAGGACATAAAATCATTTGTGAGTTACTATTGTGGTATAGCTAGGATCCGATTTAAAGTCGCATTTTCAAGTTGCATTAACCCTAAAAGACGCATTTTTAAAGATAAAGACTCATTATTAGTCAATTTGACTAACACTTTTATCGACCCCCACTAAATGCATTTTTTGCTACGATTTCAAACGTGTATGTTATTTTTGCGTAGATTACAGCACTTATTTTAAAAAATAAGGCTTTAAATTTTCGAGATCAAATTACCGGCGACATAAATCTTAAGAAAATTAACGAAAATAATATTTCTCGTTCTACTTGATAAGATTAATTTTCTTATAAATCATAAAAAGTATTATTAATCTTTACAATTGAGATATATATTAACGCTCCCTACGTAAACTAAGAAACATACAAAAATAATTCACAGGAGAGCTGTTTGAAGTAACAATTCTAATAACCATCACATTTGTTTGTGTGGCTACCTGAAATTTACTAGAAATATATACTTTTACATGAACTCTATGATAGATAATATTTTTATCTAGTCTACCAACGCATTTTATATGTATTGGAAAAAAAAAGTCAGAAATCCATTTTAGTAGATGTCTGAGCTTACGTAGGGACCGTCGATATACTATACTCGTTTACAGTCTAGCATTTAAAAGCAGAGAAAAATTGAAGGCGCTGCAATCGTTTAAAACGTTTTAAATAGCAATACCGAGATGTTAATTATTTTTGTGTTTAATTCGTAGAACGCCATTTAATTTTTTTTTACTTAATGTAAATTAAATTTAATAATGTTATTATTAAGTTCTGCAATTATTTTATTTTTATTTTTATGCATTATTAAATTTTATTTACATTAAATTTAAAAAAAAAAATTAAAAAATACCGAGGTGGCTCATGGGAAAAATAAAGTAAGTTTAAAAATGCACAATGATTCGAATTCATATTTTTCACTTTAACCGAACGGTCTTTAGAAATAAGCGGAACTTTCCGAAGGGAAATGATTCTACATCGTATTCTAAGACAATTTTACATTATTTAAAAAATATATATTTAACACTTTGCAAGGAATTAAATTACACGGGAAATCGATTTTTTTTTGTATTTCTGAAATGTATGCATCAAAATACCTATTTATTAGATATTAAATCAAAATAAAACAAAATCTAATTCACATATAAAAATTACAAATTTAAAAACGTTCATATAATTGTTAAATACGTTCTTATGATGTCCTATAATTTCCCGGCCACTTCTGAGAGCCGACTGAAATGATTTCATGATCGCAATTCAATTATTCAATTATTTGCAATCGTTCAATTTTAGTTCTATGGCGATGGTTCTTTTTTTACAAGTTTTTGTACTAAATATATAATATGTAATAATGTTACGTGAGTTTACCTGAGTCACGGTAAATTAAATTGTTCATTATCTCAGCAAGGGCAATGCCACTCAACGTAACATTTTATATCAGGGACACTCGAATAAATAATTTTAACGTAGTTTTTCAAAGTAAATTGTAGGTCATTAATAAATTTAATAATATGCACGATATAAATCGTATTTTTATAAATTAAATATTAAGATATACTTAGTCAAGCAAAGGAGGTTTTCGTGACCATAGTATATCCGAAAATGGATAAAAAGGTGAATTATCTACTAGTGTTGAGAATTAAATTCACGGATCGAGATGGGAGTGACCAATGGAGTGACCGTATTCAACAATATATAATTTCGTTGCCCGTACGTAGGTGTTTGTGTTAAGAAAATTATAAAATTACATTAATTGATTAACTCATTAGAATTATACTTGTAAGTTTATGTAAGAACCAGCACTGACAAAAACTTCAATAATCTTAACACCATGTCAATAAAATAATTATACTCAATAACAATACTACTTTACGTTCATAAATATAAAAAACAAAAAATAACAACAAACACACATATTAGAAACACTAGATATCAGATTCAAAAACACATCCAACAAGGAACCACAAACACAACATTTGGACAAAAAAGCTTCTTATACTATGGTACTAAACTCTACAACAAAATCCCACTATTCTTAAAAAATCACAACAAGAATAATAAATTTAAATATCAAATAAAACGTCGGATACGTTACATAGGGAGATCTGAAATAAAAAAATATATTAACACCAAATACAGACTAATACCAAATACAACAAACTGGGCTTAAAGCACCCCACCTTACTGTATAATTTTTTTCAGCAGTCACATCAATTTAATTTCATATTTTGTAAATGAAATAATCCTCAGCACGGGAAATTCCAGTAAGGATATCTTTTTTTTGTTATTTGTTATAAATAAACGAGGTAGTGAGACATTATTATTATTATTCTTATATTATATGGGATGGTCCGACGCTCTGCAGGGAACCCGCTTGCACAGCGCGGGTGTAAACTGTGCGCCCTAAAGTTTAAGTTTAGACTTACGGAATGCAATACTTCATTTGTGTGAAACCTCTATGAAACAAAATGTTAAATAATATTTTCAAATTCGAATAAGCAATTAAGTGGGTGCGTGACAGTAAAATTTAGACATTTGAAAGCGGAACTATTTTTTTTTCATTACCATGGCCATACCCCACCAAGTTACGCAATTTGTCTTTGAAATTTGTTCCTCACATTCATTTCTTTCACATTTAAGTATCACAGTTCTTTTTAAAGATATCGTAAGTTATGATTATAACGCAATTTTAAAAACTTATTATTTTTTTATAATTTTGATCTGTGAATTTGATTTTTTTAATTATTTTTTTATTTTATTTATCTATCGTCTAATACACGATCATTTCGATACTCGAATTTCACAAATACAAAAAAAATGCCTCTCCATGTAATTGTCTTCCTTGCAAAACATTAAATAATAATAATAAGATTATCTTTAAGGCCCCGCATTTCTCAAGAATTTAGATTTAGGTAAGAGGTCTGTCTAACATCGGCTCTGAATCCCGACTGACCGCTGTTGGAAGGCAGATATGATAATTCGAAAGATACAAAGAGCGCGCCAATGTGAAAAGCGTTTAGAATAAATGGGCGTAAGTGACAATTCTAAAAATATTAATAAAACACCACATATTTAAGATAGATCAAAAATCTCAAGACAAATGTCTTAAATAGCATTTTAAAAAACACCATGATTTTTTTCAAACCTACAACATGTTAAATAATAGAACAAACCCGTTTTTTTTTTAATTTTCCGAGCATACTTTGCGATTTTTTCATATAATTACATTTTCAGCCCGTTGACTGATTAGAGATTATCAACAAAAATAAAAATGTTTTTAAGTGCATAAAACCTCCAGTTTTTAAGGGATATTATTAATATATCCATAAAAAATTGTTTTTCCGAGCCTTAAATATGATGTAGAATCATCTTCTTTCTGAAAGCACCACCGATTTCTGATGCTCTTGGACCATTGTGCATTTTTAAACTTATTTCGACTTTCCTATGAGCCATATCTGTGTTGCTTTTAAACGATCGCAGCGCCGTCTGCCTTTAAGTATCGGACTGTACTTTAAACAAATTATTTGTATTCTATATTTGAAATGTGCCTCCATACCTACACAACAATTCACATATCTTTCATTTTGTTTTTTATGGTTTATTTGTCGTATGATAAGGCACAGCTTGTCAGCCTTTATGCACTCCACGTCACTGGCTGCGGTACACTTCTAATCGTATCGGCTCATATTGTTTGTGCTCATAATAGTCTTTAAAATTAGAATTAGAAAACATTAATTTCGCATTGGTAATCTATATATAAACAAAATCAATGTAAGTTTGTTTGTCCTCGATGTCCTCGAAAATTACTTGACCGGTTTCGGTGAAAATAGCACAGTTTGTTTTTATTAGAGCCGGGGAGGTTTAGAGAGTAGTTTGAATGAAATCCAATATGTACAGATGTTGCTATAACGTTTTAAAATTAATATGAAAAACATTGAACGCGCCATGTTTTATTTAGGTTAGCCCATAGATATAACATATGCAAAAGAAGAAGGTTTTTTTGTTGTAGAATACTTTCAAAATGGAAAACACGAGTGGGTACCTACTTAAGAACTTTATGATTTAGATGTTTTGAAAAAATAAACGTTTGGAATGAAATAAAATATTCAAATGAATGTTTCTTTGTATGAAGCTATCACTTGGTGGTTATCCATTATAATCAAATGAAACACTCAAACTTTGTTTTAACCACTTTTATTTTATACGCCAACCGGTTTCGGAACAGCGTATAAATGTAGTTTAAACAAAGTTTGAATGTTTCTTTATTTGGGGATTGTTACTTTCGCTGTCAAATCAAGTATGGCACCCTAATGTGAATAATCCCTAGCAAGGCCGTGTACACATCAGCTAGTAAAATACGTCGTTATTCATCTAGAGACCCGCTTTATTCAGGTCTCACAAACTGTTGAGAATCTCTTTTTTTGGTATTAAATTTAATAATAGATTTTGAATTCAATTAAAAAAAATCGTTTATTCATAACAAAGTCATTTTCATTACGCATGACACCTGTTTCGCTTTCATTCGCAGGCGTTATCAATGTGTGGTGAAGCCACTTGCAGACGATTTATTCCTCTAATGAAACTTTGTCAAATTTAAATAATATTATATTATAATCCTTTATAGTGTAATATCCATTAAAATAACCGTCAATTTAAAAATTAATATAAAAAATGAGTTTCATTATGAGTACCCATGTAGATATAATTTAAATAGACCTTCACCACTGTTTGATAATGCTTTCGTAAGGCGAAACAGCACAAATGATAATAATTACCTAGCAGACCTTTTTTTATTAATAAACCATTTAAAAAATTTAATAATAATAGTTATTACTAAATTTAAAAACTCGAGTTCGACAAATTAAACTTGAACACGATAAATAAATCGAGTAGGTCATGTTCACAACAAGTACGAGCATTTTCCTAGTCACTCTACTCATCTACGTCCTTCAATATTTTGCATCAAGTACAAGTCACCCTGTATATCAACGATGCTTATAAAATATATAGTTAGTTATAGAACATGCCAACTACAGGTAGACTTGAAAGTCTTTATTCTTATCATTTGTATTTTATGCATGCATATAAAATTCGAAATGAAGTAGGTACCTGGTTTTTTTTATCTTTTAAGTCGTGACTAAATGTTAACTGGTTTTCAATTGTATATCCGATAAATTATATAATATTTGTGATACAAAAAAATTATAGCTTGTTTTGTTATTATTTTTACAATCTGTGGGGAATTGATTTTTTTCAATATTCTTTTTGTATTTATTCTACAATCTATATGTATTGTTAAAGGGAGTTTTTCGATATTCCTTTTGTTATCTGAACTTTATATTTTAAACTTCTCAGCGATTAACCGAAGTCAGGAAATGTTAAAGCATTGTGTGGAAGACTTTCAGTTGAGACCGTGACACCCAATGGAGTGCAAATCAGCTTTACTACATGCAAAATTATAACAGAAATAATATCGTAATTATCAATATTACATTATATTTATTGATATTACATTACAGAATCAGATTGGTTTTATATTGCGTTTTTTTGTATTATTTATTTATTCTATGCGTAAACCAAGAATTGAGAATGAAAATGGGAGCCTTTCAAAATTGTAAATACAGCGTTATTCAAAATGATGGACTCCATTTTTTTCACGTTTTCCACTGATACACGCGGTCTGTCCGGCCTTTTTCCTTTAAAGAGACATGCAGTTTGCTCAAATTGGTGAAACCGACGACAAATGCTCTTTCTACTTTAAAATGGAGACGATAGGTACGCTGCACTACGGTTGCCGATATATAGAACTCACGAACACAGAAAACCTTATGCTGCGTAGTAGTCATTTTACTCACACCTGGCGCGAAATGGCTGCTTGGCGGCGCGACCACTCCAGCAGTAATTTGCGCAACAGTGGGAATTTCGGACCTCCTCTTTCAATTGCCATACAAAATAAATAATAATGGAAATTTCCAAATATTCAATGCACAATTCTTACCTGTACTCGAAAACTAACGAACTGCCTACCTTTCGTCATAGACCAATGCAAGCCACTGGTACCCTACTCGGCAAAACATAAAATTATATCGATCAGTTACTGGCTATCACTAGTCGTGTCTATGTTATTTCAAATGGAACGGCGATATACGATGCCAAGCGGTGAAAGAGAGACAGACCGCGCGCCTATTGATCACATTTGATTGGCTGTCTGCCTGTCTCGGTCTAATAGTCAAAAAGTACTTCTATTACATACTCAATATATGTATTATTTCTTCAGTGCCATAAACAGAAAAGTTATTTATCAATTTTGAATGGTGAAAATTGCAAAATTACTCGCACTTAAATTTATTGGACACTTCGCGAAGAAGGGAAAATGTCACACCTCCTGGTACGAGCGCAGTTCCGTCGTTGTTGTGAGTTGAAATTTTTATCAATGTGAATACCGCACAACAGTCGTAACTGTTCCGAGCTGTCCGGAGTCAGTAGGAATATGGCGTCCCTCAATTAGGGTATTTGATGAGACCGAAGGGAGTGGGTAAGGAAAGGAGATGAAGGAAGAGGAAGGTTGGGAAGTACCTGGCTATTCAGAGCTGGTCACCAAAGTTAGCTGAACGAATATTTTAAATATAAATCATAAAATTTACATTTGTATCTTGTTCTGGAAAATCGTAAAAACCGAAAGAAAAGTCACGAATCGGTACTACTGCGTGGTACCACTAAAGTGTCTTTATAAATGCATATATGTCTAACCTAATTTTATGATAGGCCGAATTAAACCTTCGCTAAAAACATGTCACGGCAATTTGTTAAATTTTTGCAGTGCGATTAATTCATTCATACACCTGGTAAACAATGGTTCAAAAGGCAGAACACACATTAAAAAATAACAATTCTTCGATGTATACTCGTAAGTATTCTTCTAAAGTATAAATTATTATTTTTGTGTTCTGTATTAAAACATAGTGTGAATGTAAAATACACACTTTAAAGAAAATCTAAATTATTTTCATTAAAATAACTTCATTAACCTATACGTACCCGTAGGACGATATTACGTACGATCCGAAGGGGGGTCACTGGGGTCCCCCATAAAATCGTGAAGTGAGCTTCGCTCTTAATATTTCTTTTTCCCTTTCCAGTATCACTCAGATATTAGTTACTACCGTTTTAATTAAACATCGCCCATCCTCGACCAGAGGTTAATCATTAAGTAATGCAAAAAGGTAATAGATATAATTTTTGTTTATAACAAACTGCGTTCATTTACTATACTCATACAATACAACAAACATAATGGCAAAAATAAAGATTTAAAATGAATTATCATATCTCTTGATACCTTCACGGTTTATCTTGAATATATCAAGAGAGGTGTTATTTATCAACACCATACCTCATGGCATGCTGTGCTGAGCCAACACGTTTGTTCTACCACGTGATATGCATAGCAGGTCGTGGTGCCACCCCTGGTAGTAGTTGTTTGGTACAACGAACTTACAGCACTCGAGGAGGTGTGGACTTTCCATCAGATGGTACGAAAGCGAGCATGATACAAAAATATCCCATTATTGTAGCCCTTTCCAGTCAAACTCACCTTTTATGACTGCACTTGTAGTATGTATCCGGGGGGAGGGGGTGGAGATAGATTTTCTCTGAATTTGATAAATATTATTTAACGGATTAAAAAAAAACGATTTTTTTTTAAATGCAGATCGATTACCGGATAACTTTTCCAGGATTACCTAAATTATGAATGTAAAAAACTACTTAGACGCTCCGGTAAGGAATCGATATAATGCGTGATACCGACAGCGTGCTAGGCCATATATTTCTATTGGCGCTAGCTCACGACTCGGGGAGCAAGCGGGAGGGGTCTTGCTTCTAGTACACTACAATCGGGACAACAATTCAATAGTTTCTCGGTAAACACGCGTCGTTTCGATCGTTTATGCTCCATTAGGCTATAAGTTCAAATGTGAGGCGCGTTATGAATTTTCGTTTTTTGATGGGGGTAGAGAAATAGGAGGAGTTCTACCATTATCAGATATGCAACCACTTTATTTTTTATTTCTTGTAGGCATGGGATTAAATTATATACATTGATGTATTTAAGCTGATGAGTTTACGACACTCGTGGTCGCTATAATTAACTGTAAATTTAACATTATTTTTTTTATCCAATAATTGAGTCGGTAATATAACATTATAACTGCGTCACAGCTGTCACAAGCGTCATCAGTTAAAATACAAAAATGCGTATTCAGATATCGCACAAAACTCTCGTTTTGAGCAAGTGTATTACCACCCTTTGCAACGAGAGGGTTAAATGGGTTGATTTTTGAAAATCATTTCTAGAGATAAAAGAATAGAAATATTAACTATTTCTTCTTTAATATTTATTATTTTTTCATTGTATTTAGCTAATACCTGTTATATTTATCATATTTGATTACATTCATTGATTTATCTTATGTTCTAACTGTAAGGCCACGATAAGTGGTAAAAACGTTTGTCTGAAAGGGAAAATTAAAAGGATGTGATAGAACTGTGTTCAAAATTAGGCATTTTTGTGAACCTGTGTATATTGTTTGATAGATAAAAAAATCTATACAGATGAACTTGATTCAACCCAAATTTATTGCGACTGGAAAGGTCAGGCAGAAGTCAAACAAACAAAAAAGCAAAACTCAGAGAATGGTGTTTTTTTGCTATGTGCAACAAAAAATACAATGCGATCGAATGGTTGTTTACCAACCATAATGTATTATAAAAAAAACATAATTATTTTTAAGACATCCTCTGCAACTTTCGATATAAATCTTATCTCTATATCCACAAACAAAAAACCTGTTTAAATCTTCTAATGAAAAGGTACATCTTTTATGTTTTTATTATCATACAGAGTCGAACTTTAGACTGGGTGAATCCAACATCGAGGGGGAGAGGGACGTCAGAGTGGGATTATTTATTATTAAATTAAACAATCAAACTTTGTTTTAACCTTTTTTAACACCGGTCGGTTTCGGAAAAACTGTTTCATCATCAGGGCAAAATATATACTAAACAATCTTACAAAATTATGGCAGAAGATACATATTAGGTGTCACATTTGGGGTGGGGGGCGTAACTAGGGATTAGTAAAGAGTGGGGAAGAGATAGCGATTGAGAAAGGGGTGAAAGGAAAGATATTCAAAATGGGGCTGAAAGACAGTTTTTTTTTAAATTCCAAATAATGATAGTATTATTACGCAATACGATAAACATGATATTTTAAAATATAAAAGTATTTATTACATATTTTTAAAATTTACATAGGTTTAGAATTTATCAAAATTATATTAGACATAATATTACCTTTTGCTGACCGTCTTACGAATGTTTTACAAAATATTTTAAAATGTTGAATATAAAATACGTATATTTTATAGAATTTTTTGCATATTCCTCTTCACTAGTAGATCCTGTGCTGAGGCGAATAAGGGGTTTTTCAGTGACTTCTATATTTGAACTTCAAGGTTTGGGTAGGATATTTTCAGTCATTTCTGTGACGTTGTTTTAAGAATACCAGTCGGTTCTTCCCCTGTTAATTCCTTAAGCCAAGTTTTCCTGGAGTTAATGTAATAATTGATTGAATTAATTAGTTTGATACTAGGTGGTTGTATAACTTTAGAGCTAAAACGCCGAGAAAAAAATGTCCATTAAAAAAAAGAATATGGTGAAGCTTTATTTTTTTTCCCTTTTTAGTTTTATTAAATGCGAATTATAATATTTGTTTTAAACGTCAATACTTCAGTTCTTCTTTTCTCAATGGAAAAGATTGCAGTTATTATTTTCATATTTTTAGAATGTCGTAAAAAGTCCGCAGTACGGTCCGAAAATGTCATATTTCTGATTTGATTTTGAAAAATGCGAAGCCTATTGTATTTTTCTCTTTAAAATCTTTGTTTATTTATTTCTAAGAAACAAACAGCTTTTAATACTAATATATATATAGAAAGGAAGTTTAACAAAAGGTAAGCCAACAAAGTTTTTTGTACTAACAGTGGTTAACTACAAATGTTTTATTTATGTAGCTAACAAGATAAAGGGGAAAGACAAAGAGGAAGATGTGTATCATATTAGGTAATAATATTATCATTATTTCGAATTAATCAACAATCCCTCTCCGACGGCCCTATCCCCCTTAAGTGGTTTTCGCCAATCAAAGTTCTTTTTACATTCTACACAGATACAGCTTGACACGGTTATCTGTGCAGGTGGCCAAAGGAAGAACTAACAGACGAATTCTTCCTTCGAAAGTCTATTTTTGTATCAAAGACTAGTTTCGTGCGTCGCCACCGACTGCGAAGTTAACAGTGTTAAGCTGTACCTCCATTATATTACCACTAGAATAAGACCTACAGATTTTTGATACAGTTAAACTTATGAGAGATCCGTTGGAAGCCATCACGTGTTCATCATATGTTGCAGCTTGATTCTTTTAACATGGCTCACAGAAAATACCCTCGATGATAATACGGGCAGGTTCTGACATTTCCCATACATTCAGATGGCAACATGGTACACTAGCGCCTCTAGCGGCCCGGGATGTACGAATTGGTTGAATAAGAGGCATGATATGTTACCTCAAAAGTAGTCTAAAATTAAGAAATTAAAGAAAATTTCTCATAATTTATTAAATAACTATTTATTCCCTTTCTAGTACGGACCTAATAGCGTGTTTATTTTTTTTCATTCACCGGCAAAAAAACAGAGAAATCATATGTAGTTTACCTAATATTTATTTTATGATTTTTCGATTTCTATAATTTATTAAGAATATATTTCACAGAAAATCTATTAAAATGTATGAAAAAAAAACAATTCGTAGAACTAGGGGCGCTAGTGTCGCATTTTGCCATAAAATGACAAAAGCTGCGCGTATTATCGTATTCTAGGGTATTTGCTAATAGAGATCATTCAAAAATCGAACCAGTTTATACCACACAATAAAAGAACGTCAGTACGTTATTCACTTTCTATGTGCATTTGAATGAAAACATCCGACGTTCCCGTATTTTTTGTATCTATCATTTTTATACGAGATGTGCGAAATGGAGGAAAAAAATTTGTCGAATGTGTTTTTGATAAGTGTAGTTTTCCCAGCGAGGACTGTAATAGAGTATGGTAGCTTTCGTTTGTGCGAAATCATGAAAATATCTCTTCTGGCTTCAGTTCGAGCACGTTCAAATTTCGAACTCTTTTCTACACGTCAATAAGTTCGAGCATTGGATACTGATGGAAGGATTTGAGTCTGATAAATGTTATTGATTATTCTCGGTTTGGGTTCACTACACCTCCCATTCTTCAATTATACACTATAAAACCAATAACATTACAAACTTATAGACGCGTTACAGTCTAACAAAAATAACACAAAATGTGTCATAAGTAATAAACACGTAAGATTTCAGTAAATTCTTAATTCAAACATCGTTTTTGCGTGACAAAGACGGACATTTAAAAGATGTGTTTGTTGAACGCGATGGATGTGCGTCCGTACGTCGTTTTTGTAATACAAAATTCCGTCGAATATCACGGGTGTGAATGAGATGACACGACGCCTACTCGCTTACACTATGATAGGACCTACTAAGAAAGGACATACTGCTAGAAGGTTATCTTTCTTATACTCATGTGTTGCTACGTTAGCTATCTCACTTCGTCTAGTGACGTTTATAATTTTTGGGAAACAATGGAATAGTATTTGTTTCCATTGTGTTCGTAATGTCATTGGTGGTTTCCCAATTACCATTATTGTCTTATGTATAACAGTAATTTGCGTATATTTACGAATGAAATGTTACTGATATTTACCGTGTTTCTTTTACTGGGTTTTTGCCGTATAATGAAAACACTTTTTCATCACACGGGATGCCATTATGGCACTTCTTTGTGAAATTTGGTTAGAGACAGCAGACGACCTCAGGCGACGCGTAAAAGTTTAATACTAAATCAAAGTACGGCAATTACCGTACCTCTTGCTCGTTACTTTGTGAGCTCTAAAACGTATCTATTATTTATAATGTCATTGCATAAAACATCTTTATAAAGTAAAAAATTCTAAATTTATATTCATAGTTTATTTTAATGGTACGTTAATAAAAAAATAAATACGTGAAAATTATTAAAGTGTACCTTTTATTAAAAGCTTTTAGCTCTTGGTCAGGATCGTATCTCCTGGGTACATTAATATATCAATAATGTTTTACAATGAAAGCTATACGTAAACATGATCAAGGGTTATCAGATAAGATTGACTGTGACAAAAGCAGAAAATATGAACGGTAAAATAAATTGCAAATAATTAATGGTGTTGTTTTGATAATAAAATTAAGAAGTGCCAGTTTAATTTATTTAAATTCATAGTTCATTACAAAAAAAAACTTGCATTGTTTATAATAATATATTATTACCAGTGAGTTATAAAAAACTCAACAACATTTTAAAATAAGATGAAAAAATATCTCCACCTTAATTAGTAATTTTGGCAACTTCGCCAGAAAAGCAATAAACTGTTGTTTGGAACAGTTGTTTTGTTATAAGAAAAAAATAAGTTATGGTACTTACTATTTTAAAGTGTTATTTATTTAAATTGTAAAGATTTATAAGATTCAACCAAAGATCAAAATTATGAATCGAAAATAAATCTAAAGTAATTTTTTTTTATATGAAACCGATTTCCATATGTCATCCCCAATTGGGGTATGTTATGGTGGCTGGAGGTATTGAAGAGGGAAAGAATATGGGGAAGAAGTAAGGTGGGGAAGTACTTGGCTATTCAGATCTGGCCACCAAACAGAGCTAAAGCCATTTAAAGATTCTAAATGGTGGTCTTTCACCAGCGCGATGCTGACAGTATCTACTACTCTGGAACGTGACGCCAATATACTACATATTATTTTTAATGAATAAATTGTGAAATGACACAATTTAATCGGGATTTGAACCCACAACATCCGGATTCGTAGCCAAGGATCGCAACCACTCAACCACGAAGTGTTTCAAACGATAACATTTAAAAAAAAAAAAATTATTAACAACTCTCAAATTAAATATGAAACAGAATAGACACAGGCAATAAAAAATGTAACAATTCAAAAATCAATTGAGCTAATGCCGCCTTGTTGCTTTCCGTCATTTTTTATCGATTTCATACAATTTTAAAAACTTTTAATATCGTCTTCTATTAATTATCGACCGCAAGATTCTATCCGAATTTATTAGCAATCTAGATAGTGTCTCGGATATACCTATACGATTTTTATTTGTATGGGACATCTAATCTATATGATATCAATAAAAATGACGAAAGGTGGCTTTTCTGTTTCATATTTCATTTGAGATTTGTTAATATTATCTTCAATCTTTAAAAAGTATTACAGTGATGTTTATAAGTCTCAATAAGTTATTTCCAACAAAATTTATTTAATTTTTTAATTTTCACTGTTTGTTTTAGTCGATAGAATCTTTTTCTAACTCATAATTAAGAAATACCGGCTAATGTGAAAGAAGAGGAAAACCTTTTGAAATTTAAACTTAAATTTCGAAGTAACGAAGTGCAATTTTTAATGTCGTAATTTGTAATGTTTAATTTGTAATTTTTTTTATTGTATCTTGTGACTTAAAATGTAAAAAAAAAATTGTGTAAGACATATTATGTTCGTATTAGAATACATTTTATAATCAATGTAAGTATATCTCAGGAATGTCCTCAGTACAAAAGATTTTATTAAGATCTACATGGATCTCTGTCAATCACTATTAGAATATGGTGTTATCGGATGGGGCAGTGCAAACCATAATATTATTAATTTACTCATTAGAACACAAAAATCCAACATAGATTTTATACTTAAAGTCCCTGTAAGAACTAGCACTAACGAAATCTTAACATTATGTCAATAAAACAATTATACTCTAAAACAATACTACTTTACATTCATAAACACAAAAAACAAGAAATGACAACAATCACACATATGAGAAACACTAGATCTCAGAGTCAAAAACACATACAACAAGGAACCACAAACACAACATTTGGACAAAAAAACTTTTTATATACTATGGTACTAAACTCTACAACAAAATCCCTCTATCCTGTAAAAATCAACTACAATAAGTTTAAAAATCAAATAAACCATTAAATACGTTACATAGGGAGATCTGAAATAGAAAATACATTAACAACAAATACAGACTAACATCGAAACCACTCAACTGCACTTAAAACACCTCACCTTAGAATTATTTTTATTTTTTTCATCAAGCACATCAATTTAATATTTTGTAAATGAAATCCACAGCACAGGAAATCCCAGTAAGGAAATCATTATTTGTTATATAAAAAAAGAAGATAATAAAACATTGTTATTATTAATAAGGTGCAGAGTATACAAATGTGAAACAAAATATATAGAAACAGCATACATGAGAAAATAGTTGATTCATAATGAAGTATACATATAGACAGATACTCATTAACAGTGGCGTGCAGGCCCTAAAGGCTGAAAAGCTGTTCCTACCTTAAGAACATTAATAATAGAGTTTAATAAAAAAGAAAGACGAATTCCATCAGAATGTATATAGATAAGCAATTTTTAGTCTTATTTGTCAATCTAGCCTTGTGGCCATCAAAAGAAAATAATAAAAACGACCTCTTTTAAGTCCACCATAATACTTAATGTTATTCAAGAGGAACGGCTGCGCGACCTGTTTCATAAAAAACTTAAATTTGGATTTGAGGCCAAAATACTCACGTAAACCTAATGACCTTTTTTTTCGTCAAAAAGTGTAGTAATTTATTTATTTTTGTTTTACATTATGAAATATAATTAAAGGAATTGATTTTTTGCGATTTTAGAGGCACCTTTAACAATTATTTGGGGGCTAACGGTGATGTAAAAAAAAGTTTGACCCCGTCTACTTTGAAAATATAATAAAATGTAAATAATTTGTTTATTTTTATACTAAAATAAGCATTATGTGGACTTTAAATTAAATTAAAAACGACCAATTTACGGTGGAACACAAATTTGCCGTATATAATTTAATATATCGACAAGAAAAACCCTTGTCTTAAATGTTTTGTTTTTTATATTTTTATTTGCGTATTCATATTTAAATAGCAAATATGATGGGTTTTTTTTAATGGAATAAACCCACTCGCTAATAATTTTCTAAGTTGCCTCCAAAATAATGAAAATTGATTTTTTTTCATGGCATATACTTGATGATTTAAATTTTAAAAAAATAATAATTCTCATCCGTGCTAGATATTTACGAAACCTTTAATTAAAAAAATATATATCATTCAGTTTGGATGGGTATTTTGGCCTCAAATCCAAAATTAAGTTGTGTATGAAACAGGCAGCACAGCCGTTCCTCTTAACTACAGTCCAAAAGATTGCAGCCTGCCCTTGGTTATAGAGCAATGCACGCCATTGCTCATTAATTCTGTTCCTGGGAACCTAATATCAACTGATACGAATATGCAACACAATAACAAGGTTTTTGCTTTTAGTTTTTATTTTGCATTTTTTTTTCTTTCAGGTTTGCTTTGCATCTGTTTGCTTTTATGTTTTGTTTAGCGTCTTTTCGCTTGTAGGTTTTATTTTGTACTTTTTGCTTTTAGGTTTTATTTTACATCTTTTTGCTTTTAATGACGACTTAAGAACCTGCTTTCGGGTGTAAAATGGTTGTCCACCATCTTCAATTTGAACACATTATACGATTATATTATATTTATTTCTTCGATGGCTATGTTGTGATCATAAAATTTGTCGCATTTTGGGATTTCTTAAAAAAAGGTAAATAGAGGGAAGGTTTTTTTATTTGACGGGGGTAGTTTAACTTTTTTTTTTACATTTTGATTAAGGAGGACATGTATATATATGTAGATATAGTCATGATTTTATTTATATAATTGAATATACACTTTGTATATACCACTTTACTTAAAATATATAAATATTTCTACATGTTTCGATAGCAATGCTATCATCTTCAGGAATAAATGAATACTAAAAAATAATTTCAAGTATAGAAAAATGATAAAAAATTTTAAAACAATAATTTAAGAATATACAAAATATGAGCAAAAACAAAAATGAATTAATGTAGGTAAGTAACAGATAAAAAATGTTAATGACAAAATAATTATAAAACATTGAATAATATATTTAAATTAGAAATATAAATAAAAATTATTATTATTAATATTAATATGAAAATAAATTTAAGAGATATCTATTTTTTAAAAATATTTGATTATTTATTAAATTTAATTCGCTATTAACACTTTTTCTTATTTCTAAAATTTCAAATTTATCTAATTGTAAACCAGTTGTATTTGTATGTAAAACTTTTAAACCTTTATTTATATGGTATATACAAAGTGTATTTTCAATTATATAATTAATAATGATGCCACAAAGTTATCAATCATTTGAAGAAATTATGATTTTATTTATTTATTCATTAACACCCCAAAGGGCTTTTACATATTTTAACATTAAAATGATTGTGTGTACAGAACTTTAAAAAAAATAACATGATGCATAGTCGGTATATAAGTGTAACATATTTATAATATATATGAAGGTATAATAATGTATAAGTGCATGCCACAGAGAAGTTACATAGGGAAAGGTTTTTAATTTGTAGATACTACTTTTTTTTAAAATAAAAATATTAATAGCCTGATCTACATGATACATAATACACAAGTGCATGATATAATACTCTTATAGTATGAGTGCATGACATTGTGAATTTAAATTTAAGAGGTGTAAGTGTACTTTTTATTGAGAGGCGTGTGTCATAGATACATTTTTTAAATCGAATGGGAATAGATTAGTATATTTTTAGGTATATTTTTTTATTTGAAGATATACATTTGGAGGTTATAAAAGTAATAAATGTGTATTTTCTATTATTTCCGAACGTTGTGAGAATACATTTTGTAATTTTAGATTTTATAGCTTAATATTTTGCTAATTTAATACACTGAGGTTGTTTCCTACAACGGAATTTCGTGTTATTTACAAATGCGTCATATTTTATTAATTGGAGCGTTTTGAAGACAGATATTCAGAATTTTGGGAAAATTCCGAATAGTACCGAAGATATAAGCCGTCAAAATGTAGAAAATCTCGCCGGTCGATAAGCGTGTGACGTCACGTTTCATAAAATTACTGGTGCGGTCATGGATATAAAAGGCGCGGCAGTATTCGTTACTGCCATTCGAATTTTGAATTGTACTGAATTGTGTGACTCGTAACGTCGCGGGTTCACGTCCCAAGTTTTCTTTGAAAGCTTACAACATCGTCATTTTTGGAGATTCGAAAAACTAATTTTACTGTTGTTATTAACTACGTATTTAAATATAATAAGAGAAAATATATTTGTTTTCTCGGCTAATATATGTACATAAATATTGTTTTTTACAGTAACTCCACACAGGAAATCCTAAGGGAAATAATTTCCCTCAAGGCCTATACGATATTTGGGGATGCTGTGTGGAGGGTCTTTTAGAGGATAGGAAGGAGTGAACTTGGGTCTTGAAGATACCCATGTTATAGGATGGAGGAAACACAGAGACCGGCAGATCATTCCACAGCCGAGCTGTTGAACACAAGAACGAGTCGAAGAAGCTACCCGTTCTCATGTGACAAATGTCAACCGTGTGCAAATGTTTGGCGCGCGTTTGGCGTGTTTCCCGACTATGCACCGGTGCCGAAGGGATCAATGACCCTAGCTCCTCAGATCATCTTCCATTAAAATACCGGTAGAACAAGGATAGCATTCCCACCTGACGTCTGTGCTCCAAAGATTGCAGTCCGTTTGTTAAGATATTATCCGTTACATGGAGCAGTTTACATTTGCTTTATTTCAGACTCTCTTCATTCTTTAATGTGACTCGCGAACGGTGAGCTCTGGTGTTACAAAATATGGACAACCTTTTATCAGCCAGCTTTTTATATCCCTCAACATCGTTTCTATAGCTATTTATTTATAACCACAATGTTTTTAATTTTGAATTTATTGAACAAGTCTTATTTTATTTTTTTATTAACGGACCAATTACACAAAATACGCATCACGAAAAGAGATAAGCAAATGCTACAGAAAAAGAACAGCACGTGCATGAGAGTGAGGAAGAGATGACATACTCGTATATATATATTTGAGATAATATTTAAATCAAATCCTGAACAAGGTTTTGGTAGAGTCCATGACGTTAGACATATTATTAGATATTCTTCGAAGTGTATTTTCGTAAAGCCTTACAAACATTTAGATTGATGCAAAAAAAAATCAAGACCCTGGCTTGAGTTAACAAGTCTCATCATTCTCGAAAGTGGAGAATAATACCTATAATGGGTAGTGTTGATTAAAAAAAATATATACTGTATACAATGCATTTTTTGTTTATTGATAAGGAGATGGTTTGTATTACTCCCGTGAACACTCAGGCCATATTCCCATCGTACTATCCATTTCACCCTTTTCCTTTGACAGTTACCAGGTCCTTTTAATAAAGTTCACCAGGGCTGTCATTATATATTCGGCTATGTCTCTTGGTTCCACAATATGTTCTCCCAGGTAGCTGAGCCTACTTCCCATCGAGGCGAGACATTGGCACCATAGATGAATTTGAGTCTCTTCATCCCCTTCAGAATCCCTGCTTCTATTGGTGTTTTCCACTCCCATTAGCTGCATGTATCTCCTGAGGTGGCAGTGTCCCGTTAGTAGTCCTACCAGTTCCCTCAGTGAGTTTATGTCCGTATTGAGTAATTGTCTGGTTCGTGTAGGGTTAGGTCCGTTTATGAGTACTTTGGATTGTTTCTTTCCAGGTGCCAAAAACTAAGGCAAGGCATCATATAAATTACATTTTTAAAACATAAGTGAAAAAGATTTCGAACAAAGAGTGTTTAATCTCGGAACAAACTAGTAAATCAATGCCAGGGTCAATAAATTTGCATCTGGTCTACAGTTTTTAGATTCGTTTTATGTAAGTAGGTCTAATTTATTAGTGTAACTATTACAGAGCCAGTTTGGTTTATGGCTACACGATGACTCCATCGATTACCTAAAATAAATCATTACAAGGTAAAGGTACAAAAAATTCAAGAACGAGGCTGGTTTTTTTTCCTTCTGGTATGTAACATAGTATTGAGGAAACACTACTTCTCTTAACAACCTATTGGACATAGATATGATATCGAATTATCATAATGTAGTTTTTACAGCATTCATCATCGAACACCTTGAAATAACTGAGTTAAAATTTCAGTTAGAGATTTTTTTATTACCGTATTAGGAGGAAAACTGTATGCTTGGAAGCAAAAACTCTCGAACGATGAGCTCTAGCCTTGTATAATAAGCACAGTTTTTGTCTGTTTGGAATTTCTTTTGATCGATATATTTTTTTATCGATAGTCATTCAAAATCAAGACTCGCCAAAACCACGGAAAATTTCATAATCATGGTGTTATTCACCGATCGAGAGTTTTTAATGGTACACATGGATTTAATGGGGTTTGGGCCAAATTCTGAAATACCTTTATTTTTTTATTTAAATTATTATTTTATTTTTTTATCATTTGAAGATAATATTAACAAATCTCCAATGAAATGTGAAACAGAAAAGACACAATATAAAAAAAGGTATCGGTCGCATCTGGGACTCGAACCCAGGTCCTCTCAATCTATCCGGGACCGGCGCTCTCATCCACTGAGCTAATGCCACCCCATTGTTCTCCGTCATACTTTAATTTCAACGTGCTGTACGCAAGCAATGCATCAGTGTGCGTATCCACAGTGTTGAACTCAACTATGGTGAACATATTACGTATTCCAGAGTGGTAAATTCTGTCGGTATCGTCCTGGTGAAAGACCGCCATTCAGAATCGAAACGTTGCTTGAAATGACTTTAGCCGTGTTTGGTGACCAGATATGAATAGCCGCGTACTTCTCCACCTTCCTCTTCCCACATCCTTCCCCTACTCAATACCTTCAACCTCACAACATATTCCAATTGTAGATGCGATAGTCTCACTGGCTCCAGACGGTTGGGAGCTAGCGAAGAGTTGTTCATGAATGAGCCGTTCATTTGTGTCGGCTTATTTTGATAAGTTTACTCCTGGCAAATCGTAACACCGCTCTATTGAACTGTGACTCTTTTTGAAAAACCTTGTAAGAAAGATTGTTTATTTATCAAAAAAGATAGTTTTCTCAAGCATTTCTACAATGATGCATCATTAAATAAGGTCCTTTGCTCTAATTTGTTTTTTATAAAATCATCGTATACATGTCTAATTTCTACATGGCTAAATTATACCCACGACCGTGGGCCTTGCAATTAATATTTGACGTCATGACGCATCTTAAGCAGTTGTTTTCAAGGGTTCGGACATTCGTGTATAGAGATAAGAATAGTTACCGCATTTGCACTCGTGTAGGTACTGTACAGTACGTGAACGGCGCCTGACAGTCTGGTATCTGGAAGTTTTGTACCTACGTCCTACACCTATACGCTGGCTGGGGCTGGGAGCCATAGTAGCTGATAGTCGTATGAACTGGGAGTCGGCTCTTAATATGTACCGGCTCTTAAATGAGCCATCATTCAATTCAGCTGGTACCAAAATGAGTCATGACCCATCGCTATTGGGAGCAACTAGAACTCTTGTGTGGTACTCGCATAAAAATAAAATTAAATTACGTAGACGTATTAGCGTAATGCGAAATTCGGAAGCGATCAACCTCAATTTTCACCGTTTAAAGGCGATTCTTTTCGCACCTTGTTTTCCTTGGAATAAATAATTTGCATTGTGACTGACACAAAAGAAATTATAAAAATATCTCCGTATCGCGTTTCGACACAGCCGAGTGATGTTGTAATATTATGCATGCTTGAGTGTAATAACACAGAATAACAGATGCGGGGTCCGTGGGTGTTGAGAGAATGTTTAACTGACGAGTTTTATTATTATTATTATTTTCGCTATGTACCAGAAATATAATGTAGCGTGTAAATAGCCAACATCAATTAATGGGCTTTATATCTTAATAATAATTATGATTAAAAAAACAAAAACGCCAAGGAAGATTCTCTCTCTCTCTCTCTCTCTAAAACAATTGCAAGAACTGCATTTCATTTGCATAAAGAAGGTCCACTTCAAAGGGCCACAATTGTTGATTGTTCTAATTAGAAATACACAACACAGATTCGAATTTGTCAACCAGTATGTGTATCTAGGTGTTACGGTGGATTGTAACATGAAATGGGTCGTACAAATTTAAAACCTCTTTAATATTGCGCTATATTTTCATCAGCGAGATGCAGGGAGGCAAGAATCCAAGAAATTACAATAATTTCATGAAAAAGGGCAAAAATAAGAGAGAAAATAACTTCCATGCTTTCATGTGATGGATTACAATAATAATTATTACCAGCAAATTAACACCCGCTGCCGTGGGTTTTTGCTACATTTTTGACACTGCACTCCCCGCGCTGATAAAACAGAACAGTTTTGAACACACGTAAAAAGGACACAGTATGTTCGTTCATTGTGGTACGAATTGAATTGCAGACCCTTTTCCGTATGAGGGCAAATTATCACTTCAACTATTCGTGTCTACACGGCGATTAACATAGGAGACTCTAGGGCGTTAATACTCGATTGATGTTGGCCATTTACACGCGACATCATATTTTTTGCATATTATTGCAAATAATAATATGCAATAATGTAATGTGTTATTTATAATGGATAACCCAAATATTCAATACATGATCCTGGTAAATTTGGCTCGCAAAGAAAAAAGTTATTTTAGTAGATATTGTTCGTTCCCTGTAATCGAAACTTTATATAAATGCCTTTTTTACTAGATGTACTTGACTGAATTTAAGTATTGATTTAATAAAATGAATAAGAAATGTTTCGTATAAATAACTATTTAACATATAAATATCAATACGTTTCGGAAGCGAAGCGTCCCTCATCAGGATACACAGTATACTGATAAATAATGACAAGAATAGACAAATAATAAACACAGAAAAAAAAATAACATTAGAATAGAAACATAAGCAAAAATTAACAATAAGCAGTGAAAGTAGGTAAGAAATTAATGAAAAATGTATAAATAATTAATGAAAAATGTATAAATAATTAATGAAAAATGTATAAATAATTAATAAAAATATGCTATATATAATTTATTTTTTTAAGTCGTTATTGCTGTTATTTATTATTTAATTAATTTTTATTAATAATTTTCTAAATATAGGTATTAATGTGAAAATGAATTTAAGAGATAGCAATTTTTTTAAACATATTTGATTATTGATAATATAATGTCTTTTATAATTCCTTCAAACGATTGGTATTTACTTTGTGGCGTAATTATTAATTCATTAATTGAAAAATATGCTTAGTATTATTATAATATATATGTTTTTTTAAATAGCTGTCTCTTAAATTTATTTTATACTTTGTTTACACCACTTTATAAATAAAAATAAATATCTACATGTTTCGACAGCAATGCTGTCATCATCAGGAATAAATGAATACTAAAAAATAATTAGAAGAACAGATAAATGATAAAAATTATAACACAATAATTATGTTTATTTATAAAGTAGTGTAAACAAAATATATTTTTTAATTAATTAATTAATATATAATATCTTATTCATTTTGTGTTCAAAGTGACACTGCAAAGCGATTTTACATTTATTGAAGAAGTTTTTGTTGATTTAACCCCTAGGGGCCGGACCTCTGCATTTGCAGTGTCGAAAAATAGTGCCCTCGTACGATGTATATACTGCAATTGCAGTGTCGAACTTATACGCACATTTTGCCTTCGAATATTACCTCTTCTAGTTAGTTCAACCTTCGTATGTTTCATTTCTCAAAATTTTTAGGCACATCAGTGCGTGAATTTGTGTATTGCATTTAACGGAAATGTGTTGTAATTCGTTAACGAGATGATTTTATGTGAAAAATAAAGAACAGAATGTATTTTTGCAATACACATCTGAGCTGTGGTCGCAATACTCAGCAGCGCAATGGGGCCAGCTGATTGTGTGCTACAACAACGCATACAGGCAACTTCTGCAACTTCCAAGGTTCTGCAGTGCCTCTACGATGTTCACTGAAGGGAGGGTCCACTCATTCCCCGCCTTACTACGCCACCGACTAGCCAGCTTCTGGGGCAGGACACGGGAGTCAACCAACGCCATTGTCGTGGCTGCATCCGCGTGGCTCAGCTCTCCACTCAATGAGCGATGGATGCAGATGATGCGACTGCCACCCTGAAGATGATCTACTCAATTAAATTTATTTAATTTATTCTATTTTACTATTATCTATTAAGTTTTTCATTGTATTTATTTTATTTTGATTTAATTATCTTTTCGTAATTACTTTTTATTTTATTTAATACGTTTCTTTTCTTTTTTTTATATTATTATTTGACATTTTTTATTTTTATTATTATTATTATTTTATTATTTATTTATTTTATTGTATTCATTTCTCTATTTATATTGTATGTTTTTCATGTGATATGGCAGACTGGGTTTGCACTACCCACCCAGTCCTGCTGGATTAAAAATAAAAATAAATAAAAAATAACTATGTGGCATAAACATGGCTAATATGTATCTTTAAATTTGTGCAATTTTGTAAATCCTTTCATATGCTAATTTGGTACCAAATTGAGTCGACTACAAAACTTCAACGGATATGTCCGAAGCAAATATATAGTTTTAATTTTAGACAGATTTGTGTGACATTCCACCTTCCTGCTGGCGAAATGTTAGTATATTACAGAAGTATATTTTGTCATATTAAAGTACTCATTATGAACCTGTTTTAAACGATCAATAAAATAAATTACTGGTATTTTCTGTGTTAATTTGTTTCCATTCTCATCATCGTAATCGTCAAACTAATAACCACTGTATTGTCTTGGCGACATTCAGGACCGTATTTAGGATCTGTTGACACCGATGCTGAACCTGTGGTGCGGGTTCTAACGGGGAGTCTGGGGTAATCCATAACCCCCAGTATAACCCCTAACCCCTAAAATTTATAATTTAAGATATACAGAATGTATGTGTCCAAACATGTCGTCTTTAAACACATACAAAAATGTTATAAAAAACTTGATTCAAACCAAAGTCATCAATCAACCTTTTCCTGCTATAATTGTATATTTTCCCGATTTTCTTTTGTTTTTTTTTATTCACTCTCATTTTCTTATTTGACCTATATTTCTTATTTAACTTACTTTCAACACCCATGTATTAATACAAATATACTAATATACTGCCAATAACTGATACCAGGTATACCCACGCACTGGCCTTGCTTATGTGGAATTATTTGCATTATACTCGTATACATTACACGTTGGTTTATGTACATGTGTTCAGATGTATATATAATTGAATATTCAAAAAAATATATACGCATATATAAAAAAAAAATGTTTATAACCTCTGTACCTTGTTTGTGTGAACGTATTTATCAAAAAATTAGTTAGTAAATAAAAATAAAAAAATAACGGAAATTGTAAAATATTTACTTGCAAAAATTGTATTTCGAATAATTTTTACTATGCCGTATTTAGAAGTTATGAAATGGTGAGATAAATGAAAAGAATTGAAAATCATTAAGGTATCCAAACGATTTATTAACATTGCTATGAATAACTATATTAAAAAAATCGCACACACACACACACAAAGTTGAGATTCATGTCTATGTTCACAAATATGCACAAAATCATTATATTGTTTTAAATAATAATTTGAAATTATATTCATTAAAATGCATTGATAATAAATTTATTGTAGTCATTACGTGTAACTTAACTTGGAAATAAATCGGTGGCTGATTGGTTGGCGCGCACACTTCGTACTGATGAAGCTAATTATAAGATTTCACAATTTAGTTGCCTTTTTTTTATTTAAGTGAAAACACAGATTTATTTATATCTATATATTATTCAGTACCATTTTACATAAGTATAATAAAGATGCTTTGTATGGTGGAGTATGAGGTAGGTTTGAAGAGGTGATACTGTGAATGGAGTGTTATATGTGTCGTGACCACCTCACTAGGAGAACCAGATACAGACTGTAATATTGAAGCAATATACAATAAGTGTAGAATTCGCCTGCATCCTAACTATTTCTCATGGATTAATTAACACGATACAGAAAAATAAACCCTTAAAAATAAAATTTAGGCAAATTAAGAAGAAAAATAATAATAATTGAATAATGCGTTAAACAGAAAAAAACTGAAAAGGTGCGCAATGTCTAAATGAAGTAGCGGAAGTTAAATAAACTTTTTTTTTCAATTTTTTTTTTTTAAACTTATTGAAGTTTGTAAACCTCTTTGTAATATTCAATCATTGAAGAAGATAATATTAACACACCCCAAAATGAAATACGATTCCGAAAAAAACAACAGAAAATAAAATAAAATATTTTCTGTCGTTTTTTCGGATTCGTGTTTTATTTTGGGATGTGGTAATATTATCTTCTTTATTTTTTTTTTAATATAAAGCGAAAAAATAATTGTTAAATTAAAAATATTTTAATACAGAGAAATAATAAAAAGTACACAATGTGTAAATACTGTTCGTTGAAGATTGCTTTTTTTAATATCACTTTCAAAAGCGCTTTTTTTTCTTAGAAAAATCACTTTCAAAGTTAAGCAAAGCCAAAACGTTGAACGTGTCTTCTAATATAGAGGTTCTAAGCATGTTTTTGATTAATTTTGTACGAAGACATTTTTATTTTATTTTATTTTAGTTTATTAAGAAAAAATGTTTAAACAATTTGTAGTGCAAGCCCATGTTCTGCAGCCTTGATAGCCAGCGCGTAAAGGCGGCCCTGGCGACATCTAAACAACAGTTATCAAAGAGAACTCTGAGAAAACGAATATTTCAAGTAAATATCTACAGGAAACAAATGAAGAATACCTACATTATCATTGTTCTTCTTAAGCGATGCAGAACATGTGTAGCAAAAGCATTAAAACACGTATTATTAAAATAATCTATCCGGTACTTACTTATAGTCATGTTATTGTTTTTCGAATTTCGGGGAAACGTGAGATTTAAAATATTCACATGTAATAATAATATTTAAGCGATACCTTTTTTTATTTTTACTGGGATTTTGCATAACAATGAACATTGTATCTCTGCGCGATATTTGCAAGGCCGTTGCATGTTATTTGATGAAAATTCTTTATTCGAAGCAGAGTTGAACTCGCCTCGTGTTCCACACAGAACAATTTCGACGCTGCTATTTGAATAGCTTCGAAAAAATCGCTTCGTGTGACAAGGAATTCTCTTCGAGTCACCCAATAGCAGCTTCTAAACGTTCGCGCGATTCGTTTAGAATATGTTCAATTCTGATCGCGACATACGCGCGACTTCGGCGGTCACGTGATGTATTTATTTATTTGTAAAAGACAGAAACAGCTTTTTTTAAAAAGAAAAATATACAAGGTTAAACCAAAAAAGTTTCTTATGCTAAAGTTGGTAAGAGACAGGAGTCTTATTTTTACATTAAACTAAGTAAGAGGAATAGGGAAATATAAGCTGGGGGTATGAGACGCTAGGTTTGCAAAATAATGTACATGACATATTCAAATGTTGACTGCATTCTGCACAAAAATGTACATGTGTGCGCAAATCCCCATTCAAGGGAAGACTCTTTGTGTTATTGTCGAAAAAAGCCGTGCCTTTCGATACAAATCATAAATGTAGCAATCAGTGCCATCTCTTGGCGCCTCTATTAATTAGTGCAACTTTACTAACGAAATAATTATCATAAAAACTATCTAGATTTTACTTCGCGCGGTCGAAAAAAATATGGAAATTAAATAAATCCAGTAATTGACTTGTAATATGCGTAAATGAAGCGGTTATTAAATATTTGATGAGGCGGATAATCCTGACCAGCATCTAGCCAGCAGCTTAGCCCATCTTAGCGAAAACCTACCACGTCTCTAGTGGGTTTTTTTTATACGAGTATATTAATTAATTCGCTATTTTTCCTACCACAGGCCACTGACGTCTGAAGGCTTGAAACATTCAGCAGAATCTGTAAAGTATGGTCTCTCTGAATCGCTTCTTCGTTTTATGTGTTCACAACATCTATACTAGCGACGCCAAAGTTAAGCGTGTCAACCTGTGGGTAGTAGCGGTGGGCGAAGCGGCTCAGTTTAGTGAGCTGGATCACTAAATCAACTCTCTGTAAAGACAATCCACATGAAAACTGGACGAAAAAAGTATCGTGTAAGAGCGTCTTAAGGACGTCATTAGGAGGGCCAATGGAGCGAGGGAGAGGGCATGGTGCGCGGAGACGCGAACCGTCGTTCAATCGAGCTGGATCAGCGAACCTGTAGTGAGTGATCCGGATCATCGAGCCGCTTCGCCCACCACTAGACTGGGTAGTCTGTGATGGTGCCCAACTTCGTCACTTCAATACATTTCGTATTTTTTTCCAAATCAGTCTTGACGGAATTTCAACTTGAAAACAATAATTCCAGATATATCTGGAATGACAGCACATATTTTTTGTCGATAAATAATATTATACGTCGTGTTTGAGTGTACCTAACGTAGGTACATAAACTTCATTAAAAAATATTCCTACAACAACAACCAACAATAATTAAAATGTGGAAAAAACCCCTTCGAAGACTTCCGTCTTTAAGCCGCCAACATGTAAACAACATTCGTAATATCGCTGTGTAAAAATAAATACATTACCATATAACGCAAATCTCAAATGTTAGCATCAAAATGGTGTTAACCGCCAGTCTTTTGGGTTATTATTCAAAAAGTAGTTAAAAAACATCGAGTTTTTTTATTTAGATTTCGCAATATAATAATACAAAATACCCGAACACGTCCGTTAGCTTCGGTTGTCTACGAAATACTAAACGAGATGACGCAGGAACAAACTCGACGTATACGAATTTTTGTGGGTTTCGGGTATAGCTTTTGTACCTGAACGTACGTGATACGGCTTGTTGCGTTCGGGAGATAATATAGAGCCCGTTTCACGTACGTTCGTATGGGTGAGGAGGTTAAATTAATTCTAAAGTTGGTTTCTGTTTTCGTGTTGAATCAATTAACAAAAAATATCTTTAATAATATTGTATCAGCATAAAATGTTGTTTTTCTCAAAACTACATATTAATTTGCGTCGCTGTTCGACCGCTTGGTGGTTTATGAACTTACATATCAATGTCATTTCATTAATTCTTTATTGCCAAAAAATCCAGCAATATTTAACTCATAATTGGTTCTCGGTACAATCATAAATGGTGGTTACCTACGAAATCAGAAATATCGTTTCTTGAAATGCGTGGGTATTTACATTCACGGTCGTTTAAATTTAAAAATAATGGACATTCTTTATACCTACTTTTATACTTTTGAATGAGAATTATTATCAAAGGACAGGTGTGGCGAACTAAGTACGCCAAGGAATATGCATTTTTTTTTCAAATGAAGTGTCAGTAATAACACGAGACATAATTATTATTGAATTACTATTGAAGCTAAGGACCCGGCGTTGCCCGGAGTTATGAATGGTTTGAAGTAAAGTTTTGAAATTGTGATGTGTAACCCTATCCTACCCCTACCCCAACCCCTACCTCTACAAAAACCTACCTCTTTGGGCTCTGAAAATACAAACTTCAATTTTTTTTTTAAACTATGAAAACAATGTATATACTGGTATTTAAGTTAGAACGTCATTATTGGTGAACAAAACGAACTGGAGTTCCTTATTGCAAAATTATTTATGATTTAAATCTACCGCTAGTCAATTTGTAAGCGCTTAAAATTCATTTTTCCAATGACGTCACACAATTCACAGCACGCCAAAGTAACAGTGTTCGACCACTGAGGCAGAACGATGAAAAGCGAGAACTTTTTCGTATTATTATTCAAAATTCGAAGACAAAAATGGCTGGCCATCTCTGCCACAGGCCATAGGCCCTTCAACCAAAGTGAGCCGCTGGCGGTGATAAGATTGCCATAGAGAAAAAAATCTAACCTTTCTGACAGTTTTACTACTGTTCAAGCAGTAAATAGGTAATAAAAAAGTTGTCAGGTTACGGAAATCGATTCTTAAAATATGATAATGATTTGATTTTCACTTCCCGGAAGTGTAGAATAAATTGACGAGATTTCGACATAAATATTTTGTAATGAAGGTTTTTTTCAGCCCTTTTAGATTGGATGAACTCGTTTCCATTGGCAACACTCCATTATTTCGCTTTATTATTGAACATTACCCGTTCCAAAATGGTAGATACCATAAGTTCTTTCTGTTTTCTTTCTCTCCTTACTTAGTTCGTTAGGTTTCACAATTTACACAAATTGGAGATGCCAATGATTTAATTATTATTATTTTTTATTCACAGAGCTTTGTCCAATTATACAAAATACACAACAGACAGCCTCCGTGGTTGACTGATTACGATCATCGACTACGAATCTGGAAGTCGCGGGTTCTAATCCCAAGATTCGCAAGTAATATTTTATTTGATTAATTTGTATTATTGTTTCACAATTTCTCGTTTAAAATAACATATAGTATATTTGCGGCCCGTTCCAAAGTGGTAGATACTTTCAGTATCGCCTTGGCGAAAGACCACCATTCAGAATCGAAAAGTTGCTTGAAATGGATTTATCCATGTTTGGTGACCAGATCTGAAGAGCCAGGTACTTTCCCACCCTATTCTTCCCCATCTCCTTCCCATCCCCCACTACCTTCAGCCTCATAACATACCCCAATCGTGGATACCATAGTCTCACTGGCTCCAGCCCGTTGGGAGCAGCTGGGACACTTGTGCGGTACTCACATATTTTTTTAAACACAAAATACGATAAACAAGAGCTACAGAACCCTCTTAGGGCCGGTATTTCAGTATAATAAAAATTATTATATTGATATAAGAATGTTAACACGCGCATCACGGCACACCTTCTATATACATAATTAAACACTACATCACAATCTATACATCTACCCTGATGATGAACACTGTAACGCTGCCCGAAACGTAGGCTACAGGAGGATGAAGCGCAACACAGAATGATATCCCCAAAACAGCTCAAGAACAAAATAATAGTTTCAAATCATTTATTTTGAATGTGTGTTTGTGTTTGTAATTTGTTCTATTTGCATAGTATTTGTGTGTACTTCATTATTTTTAATATATTGTTTATCCCGATGAAGGGAGCTTCTGCTTCTGAAACATGTAGATATCAATATATTGAAAACAGTGGTATATAAACAAAGTAATTCTTATTCATTTATTAATTATCGTGCCACAGAGTTATTACGCATCTTTTGAAGAAGTGATAATATTTTTTCCATCCAATTAATCCTATATTTCACAATACTTTTATAAAACTTTGGTGCCTAGTAAAGAGTTTGACCTCCATAGCTGTGGTCAAAATGATATTAGTAGAAATAAAAATGGTTCAATAAATCATTAAATTATTTATTCAAGAAAAAATCATTGATATTCAAAACAATTTAAATTAGAAAAATACAGGGATAATAAATAAATAAGATTAGGGTGCACACCACAGATATTTAACTTAGCTTTTCTGAAGTTGATTTTAAAAAAATGTTAAATAATATTAACTTGATTTTTTCAATTGTCTATGGACGCTTTCATATCTGAATGTCGTGATGTTTATCGCCAAGTTCGGTGAACCTTTCATAAATGGATTTACAACTGTGGTAAGGAAAAATGTTAAATAAATATCGTAATTGAGGAAGATTCTTTCAAAAATAACAAATTGAAGACAGGGGCCAGCTGCTACTTAATAAGGAACTCCAGTGAAAAATATAATGGCTTTATAAATATGTATTCATATAGATCAGCTAACGCCGATTCGGAATATATAACTTTTATTACGTTGAATTTATAAATCATTATTTAGTTGTGAATAAAAAATCATCCCATCAAAACACCTTGTTATATTGGAACCATTACATTTATAACATCTGACGTCAAGTGCGTATTTTATTTTTGTTTTAGTATGGACATTTTTATTTTTCACCCTTTGTTTTGTATTTCAAATATGTATTTTTTTTAGTTTTCATAAAATTTAAACTTAATTTGAATCACTTTGAGCTCTATAATTATTGTTCAATACAAAAAAATATTATTAGTGAGTATTCATGAACAAACCAATTAACAATACGGATATTATGATAATATTAATGCTAAATACTATTATTATTCTTTGTGTTAAAGTTTCTAAAATGATACATTTTTTTAATACTTATGTTTAGTTGTGGTTTACAGCGAATACAATATAATATTATGTAAGGTAAAGATTATCCTTGTTTTGACATTTGACATTCTAACCTAAAAACCGATCAAAACCGACCGGCCATAGATTTGAAGCGTTTTGGCGGGCTTTGAAAAATTGAGACTTTGAAAATTATTTTAACTGTTAAAACGAACTTTAGAAATATACTGGTATTTAAGTTTGAACCTCATTATTGATTAAAAAAAATAATTTAAAAAAATATAATGTTAAAAATATTTATCCGCCCCATTTTGATTGATATTTAGACGGTCCGCACTAAACGTCGATTTTCAGCCCGTTTCAGCTTTATTGTAATCAGCTGTCAAAGATAATGGTCATGTTTTCTATGTTGAAATATAAATTATACTATTTTCATCTAGTATTTATAAAGTATATCTCATGTACCGACGAAATGTAACTATGCTATGCACATTCGATATATTTTAATTATTTACATACGTATGTAATTCAGAAAACATATATATTTCTTTAATGTTTGAATATACTTGTCATTATTTATTTGAAACTTTTTTTTAATTTTCTACTAGCTGATGTGTATCCGGCCTTGCTCGGGTTTTTTAAATAAAATTATGAAGTTGTAAATTTTTAATCGTTGAAGAAGATAATATTAACTTAACCTAAATGAAACATGAAACTGAAAAAAAACAATAGAAAATAAAAAGATATCAGTCGCATCTGGGACTCAAACCCAGGACCTCTGTCTTTCCGGAACAAATACTCGTATATATAATATCTTTTTATTTTCTGTTGTTTTTTTCGGTTTCATGTTTCATTTAGGTTATATTCGTATTATCTTCTTAAATGATTAAATATTACAATGAGGTTTTTAAACTTCAATAAAATAATTTTAAATTTTAAAATTTTGAATTTTTGCTAATCGTTTGGGTGCCATAATTGATTTAACTATCTCTAAGCAAAGAAACATTCAATTGAACATTTTATACCAAGTATACCCAGGCACTGGCTTTGCCTATGTGGAATTTTTTGCTATATATACAATACACATAAATTTATATACATGTATTCAAATATATATAATTGAATATAAAAAAATGTACATCTAAAAAATGTTTATAACCTTTGTACCTATGTTTAATAAATGTATCAAAAAGAAATGAAATAAATAAAAAATTTAAAAAATCACGTTAATACTTTTGGACGTAAGAATTTATAAAGATACGAGAATATTTTTTTTTTCAATCAAATTAGATTTTTTTTGCTTCTTTAACCTGTCTTTATTAGCGTAAAAAACAATCACAAAAATGAATTTTATTATCAAACATGCTAATTTGTTATATAGGTGTGTCGTTGTCCCTGTGGGTAGATACTTACCTTACCTCGTCTAGATGGTAACATTATTATTAATATAATCAAATGATAAATAAACAACACAAGACTTTAACGACATCTCGTGACCGGCAGGTGAGTCACCTGACACTGTGTCGGGTGTCAGGTCCACCGGTCCCTGGTCACGCGTTCCGTTTCCTATTAAACTAGTTGAGAGGTCGAACCTACCAATCCCACGGTGGGGTTTTCCCATGAATTTATAATTTTTTTTTAATTATTGACGTCGGCGGATTGCGTAGTATATTCTACGTTTCTCCCACTGAGAGCTCCGTTATAACGTCACTCTTTTCTTGCCCATAATTGATTTTTAGGTATATAACATGGTTACAATGGAGATCTTAAGCTAGCTTTACACGGTACTTATTTGCATATCAATCCCTATATGGAAACCATTTCGAGACCCTTATGGAAACCATATCGAGACTCTTATGGAAACCAAATCGAGACTTTTATGGAAACCGTATCTAGACCCTTTTGGAAACCATATCGAGACACTTATGGAAACTATATCAAAACCCTTATGGAAACCATATCGAAACCCTTATGGAAACCATATCGAGACCCTTATGGAAATTGTATCGAGACCCTTATGGAAGCTATATCGAGAACCTTATAGAAACCATATCATAAGACTCCGCTGTAGGAACCTGATTTAGACCACTCGGTCACTATTGTTTAACACTGCTTGCAGTTTAGCAAATATGGGCACTGAACTTGTGTTAGCACTGTAGTTAGTAGGTAAGCCTGCTCCCTCACGGATCGGTATGAAATGAACATCGCCCGCGTATAGCTAAAATGTTGGCAATGAAGGTAAGCAAATCCGCTTACGCGCCGCACCGATCCGTGTGCAGCGCCAATAGAAATATATGGAACGGAGCCATCTCAGTACCATGCATTCCTACTGGAACCGGTTTACGTTGATTCCTTACCGACCCGTGAGGGAGCGAGCTAAGTTGTAAGCCTTAATAAATACGGCGCGTTAGTAACGCGCTGTTCTATTGTTAGTATTGTTAGTTTGTACTGTTAGTATTGCGACTTCATAATACTGATAATATCTTAAACTAAACCTAAATTATGTTAACCTGCACAATTTTTTATTTATTTAAATTTATCCATAATTATGAAAAATGAGCCTTTTACGTGCATTTTTAATTAACTTAAATTTTTATTATCAGATTATTCTACTGAAAAATTAAAATCCGAGTGGTATGAGCACATGAAATCGATAAGAACCTTATCATTAGCAGCTATATGGTTTCGGAGTATCAGGACCTAAAGCCTGGATGCCGCATGACTTAAGAATTATCAAAGACTCGACAGAATTCAGAGCTAAACTTAAAACTCACCTTTTCAGAGAATCACGTCCATAAATGGAAGAAATGTACACGTAAATTGCTTAGCTGCTAGCCGGTTAGTGCTTACCTAAAGTTACTTATAGAATAAGTAAAACAAATGCACGCACCGGTTACGAGTTACAGCTCTTTTCAAAGTCCGCAACACTGCAAATAACCAAATGTGTAAAAAATGTAAATATCTAATGAAAACTTCTTAAACTTTTTAAGGTAATTTTATAAATATTTTCCAACCCTAAGAAATAAACAGTAAAACTATAAATATTTCAAATAAATACCAACTCTTTTTTTGCCACCAATCTTCTAATAAATGTAATATCAATAAAAAAGAAGGACAAAATATCAACTGTAAACATATCTTCTCCGACCTTAAATTTTTGTAAACAAAATGTGTTTATCTGAAGCGACCTGCCGGGTAAGTATTTTTTTTTAAATATATTTTATTTATTTATTTATTCAATCCAGAAAAATGTTTTACAGTAAGAACACTTTGACTGTCCAACTGGAAAGTTCCCGTTTTTGGACAGTAAAATTGACAAGCTTTGTTTATATTGCATAATATATAAGAGAAGAAAAAAAATAAACAAAGTACAGTGGACAAAAAGTATAGATGTATTTTATATTACATAACAGTTAATTTGGTTGAAGTGTGAAGTTGGATGGGTTATGGTTATAGAATGTATTTAATATTTTGTATCAACGACCGAAACATTTGATATTAAACAAGTGTCTACTCAGTAATCTATTGATCGAAAACGATAATAAGGAATTCCAATTTTTCAAAGCCCGCCGAAACGCTCCAAATATATGGCCGGTCGGTTTTGATCAATTTTGAGGTTAGAATATCAAATGTCAAAACAAGGATGAGATTTACCGTACATAATTTTATATTCTATTCATAGTAAACCATAACTAAACACAAGTAATAAATGATGTACCTTTATAAAAACTTTAACTCAATGAATAATAATAGTATTGAGCATTAACATTATCATAAATCCGTATTGATAATTGGTTTGCTCGCGAACACTCTATTTTTTTAACACTAATAATAGTCTTTTGTATATTAAACAACAATTATAGAGCTTAAATTCACAAAAATTAAGTTTAAATTTCGCCAAAACTAAAAAAAATACATATTTAAAATACAAAACAAAAAGTGAAAAATGAAAATGTCCATACTAATCATAAAACATAATGCGATGATTTATAATTGACGAGATGATTTTTTATGCACTTTAAAATAACGATTTATAAATTCTACGTATAATTATATATAATAAAAGTTATATATTCAGAATCGGCGTACTGGAGTTTCATATTATTTTGACATCACTGAAATTAAAAAAATAAATAAAAAATTAACATTTCGACTATATCATTTGTGATACGTGGCTATAGTTAGACGCGATTAGTTGCAACATAATTATAAATTAATGTTCATACATAAATGCTTTACGTAAGTACCAAAGAGATTGGAATAATTTAGAGTTAAGTAGGTACCTGCCGATAGAATTATGTAATCGCATACATTAATTACACTGCTTAATAATAATGTTCAAGGCCTTAAGTAATAAATAAATTCGTGTTTTTTTATTCCCATGTCATTATTCGAACAACTTTTGCCAAAACAATGAAAAAAACCCGCCGCGAAAACATATTTTTGACGAGGTAGTAAAAATAAAAACATGTTGGAATCACGTGATGTTTGTACAGCGCCGATTATACGAACGCCGGTTATTCGTAATACCGGTTATTTGAACACGAGCAAGAATAAAATTTAATTTGGCACTGATTTATCTATTTTTTTTATTTATCCCTTGTGTAACTCGCTCCGAAGAGGATGTCAGAGATTATAAAGGGGTTGTAATTAAAGAATCATCGATAATAGTGATTTTGATGCTCAAATAGTTTCCTTTCCCCATTAAAAATAATATCTCTGCACCAAAACTGTTATTATCAACGGCTCCCAAACTTTTTCGTTTCGCGGCATCGATATATCGAGCAATATTAGATTTTATCAATCATCACCGAAAACGCGGCACCCGGGGCGCCGCGGCGCACACTCTGGGAACCACTGGGTTACATGATCGATTATAGTAATTTGATCGTTAAAGATCAAGATTTTACCGCCGAAAATCATAATTCTGTCACCAACACCGATGACCAAGTAAATATAATATTAGACATTAGCTGGTGCCTACCCTTTAAAAAAACAATTTTCTTACAATTTTTGTTGTCAAAAAGTGTTTAATTTTAGGTTATATTGTAATAATATTTTTTTTTTAATGTTCACTATTAAAACCCTTACACCATTGTACTTCCTCAGGAACATTAAGAAAAAAAATTCATTAATTGATAAACTAAAGTTCTTAAAAACTTAAGACAAGATTTTTGTGCAAAGCGCAAAGGGTAACAATTATTATTTTTATAAACAATAATTATTAATCTAAAACACTCATCCAAATTGGAAAAAACCTTCCGAGCAAAGATAAATGTCGCCGGCAGGAAAAAATAATAATAATAATTTACAGGTGAAAATATAATAAAAAAACAGTAATTATTGAATGGAACACTAGTATATATTGAGTAACTTGGCGGGTTTGCGATAAGCCGACGTAGCTCAACGGTAGAGCATCTAACCGGACATTAGAAGGGTGCGGGTTCGAGTCCTGCCGGCGACATTTATCTTTGCTCGGAAGGTTTTTTCAATTTGGATGAGTGTTTTAGATTAATAATTATTGTTTATAAAAATAAAAAAAAAATTCGCTTGCTTTTGTGAAACATATTGCCCCGTATTTTGCGTATCGCTTGTGAAGGTATTCCTCGTAGACCTTCTACACGACTGGTTTGCCCGATACTAAAAAAGCCATGGCGTCGAAAGGTCGACCATTCCTAAAGTCAACCTACCAATTTTAAGAAAAGACGACCGGATGGTCGAACCTTTCGACGCCATGGCTTTTTTTAATATCAGGCAAACCAGTCGTGTGGAAGACTTATGAAGCATATATTTTTTCTGCTAGGTTGCAATCCTTATTCCAGAGACAAATACTTCAAATAAAATGACAGATTCCGTTTCGGCGGTCTTGCTCGGTCTAGGATCTATTATTATGTTTCAAATTTTGTCTTATGTTATCTTTATTCATGTTACACTGTAAATGTTTTCTTTATTGAACAATTGTTTGTGTGTTGAAGTCTAGAAATAATATAAAGCAAATTAGAAAAAAATCAAAACTTTATAAAATATTCTCTAAATGTGGAAACTAAAGTGCGTGATGAAAGGGTTTATAAGCAAATGTTTCCAGTTGGAACTCAGTTGGAAAAATCATAATTTTTAAAAAAGAAAATAAATTTAGATTCATAAAAATAATTAAAAAAATGTTCGCGTATGCGGAAATACAAAATAATGCACTTCATTTTTTACTTTCTTTATATAGAAACGCGTAAATATTGAAGGAGAATTAACGCCATCTTTAATTTTAATATTATATGACATCTGTCGGAAGTGCCAACTACATAAAATGGATATTTTTAATACAGGTCGTTAGGAAAGAACTAAGAAGTTTGGGTTTTTTGAGAAAGAAAAAACCCAAACTAAGAACCTGTTCTTTTATTTCCGCGTATGCAAATATTTTTATTTATTTTTATGAATCTGAAAGTATTTTTCTTTTTTAAAACTGAATCCCAACTGGATATATTTAGCGCCCAGTGAGAGTGTTGTCCCGGTAAGGTGTAGGTCCTGGGTTCGATTCCCAGATGCGACCGAAACCTCTTTTATTTTCTCTTCCATATTTCACTTGAGACACTTTAATATTGTCTTCAATGATTAAATATGACAATGAGGTTATAAGGTTCAATAAGTCATTCCAATAAATTGAAACATCAACTGATTTGACATATTTTTTACTACAAACTACACAAAGCTAAAAACTTTCCGAAAAACCTAATTATTATTCCGATTGGTGGTCTCGCACCGTGGCGATACTAAAAGTATTGAAAAAAGACACACACACACACAAGGCCGCCAAATAAATTTGAAAAGGGAGCAAAGTTGTAATCAAATTAATCTGAATTTGACATGCGCAATCGTGATATATTTACTTCCTAATGCATAATTAATTACTAATTCATTATTGTATAATTTTCATAACAACTCTATACCAACTATCAATGTATGGATTTATTAAAAAAAATTAATGCAAGAATAATGGGCCACACAATGATTTTTTTGTTGTTGGCTTGGGAAGGATTTCTAAGGCACCAAATATATATTTTTATTTATTCATCTATAATCTATACAATATTAATGTTACAAAATGGTTATGGTACTGTGCCTGTCTCCCTAGGAGAACCTGTATTGAGAGCAGGCAAAGTTTACGGTTTACAAAGTTTACAGAGTTTGCAAAATTTATAAATTTACAAAGTTTACAAAGTTTACAAAATTTACAAAGTTTACAAATTTTACAAAGTTTACAAAGTTTACAAAGATTACAAAGTTTACAAAGTTTACAAAGTTTACAAAGTTTACAAAATTTACAAAGCTTACAAAGTTTACAAAGTTTACAAAATTTACAAATTTTACAAGGTATACAAAGTTTACTGGACAATTCAATTGAAAATGTATCATACTTATAGGAATGTTTAAAAAAAATCATTGAATTTTGATCTGTCTTGGCCTGTGATCCAAATCTTGGTGTACAATTTATATTTATCGTGACATGATGTGTTATGTAAATTGAAAATATAACGTTAATTATCTTTATTGACGTTCGAAGAGTCATTTTTTTTCTGTAAAGTCAACTTGGTCCCTAAATGAAAGGTCAGTTAACTATCGAAGTACGTATATTTTTCCGGGTTATTTTTGTAATAGTGAATTAATCCGATTATCATATGGTTCAAAATCACACTCACCTCACGTCGTCAAAGTTTTGTCGGTTTTAATTTAACTAACTAACTAACCATCACCCCGTTCGACGAAGGGGCAGGCAGAGAGGACGGACCGCCAAATAACTCTGTCTTGGCACAACCTCCTTTCTTCATTTACAATGGACACTTGCTATAAACACGGCCCACGCTACCGTAGGAAGTGGGGAACAACTAATTAACGTATAAAATATAATGTTTACAATATCAAAATGTTAATGTTAATGTAAATAAACTATCTATTCACATTCATATATCGTTTCATACGTACTCTTCTGTTATCCTTACTCTTGACATGGCCCGACTCAAGTATTTGTGGTTCACTTGATTGTGCCATGTCTTCCTCAGGCGTCTCCGGCTTCTTCTTCCATTCACATTAGCGTCATTTATATTATCCTAACACTGCTTTCTTCGTTTATCCTCTCTACATACCCAAACCATCTTAATTTTAATCTTATTGTCCAGTTTTAATATCTAAGTACAAAAAGCGACCCAGTGTTGCTATATAAAAAATAATCAAATCATATTTTAAAACAGTATTCAATACTGCCATAAACTAAGAAAAGCAGAAAGTTTATTTTTCTAATGGAAACTGTTATTTTTTTGTAGCCTTTCGCCATTCTCAGTTAAAAAATGAATGCAGGTAGCTCATTGACAATAATACGGTGTTATTGGTGATATACCGACGATTGTACTTACGATTATTCAATCAATAACCAGATAACAGTGCACACAATCGTGGGATAATCGTACAGATACCCTTATGCCTCGACCACACAATCGCCCAACGTACAGTGACTATAAATCTGACAACTACACGACCGGCCAACGTTCCAACTACGAACTCCTAACTAGTGATGACATTTTAGCTAAAATCTATCGATCTACCGATATTCATAGAAAGTCTACCGACATTTATAATATTATTGGCTCATTAGGTACTCATAATATCGCAAATAAATATAGGTGCGCCTGTTTCAGTTCCGTATTTTATTTTTACGCGCAGCCTGAGTCAGATTGCAGCGCAAAAAATATATATAACAAATAGCCCCGATTATACACCGGATTACATGCATTTCGCTATTGGGGTTATTTTTCTTGAAAAACGTCGCAATACAAACTATCCAATTAACATTATTATTAGCCAACTATTTCGAAGGTTGAGCCAACTAGTTCGCCACCGGGGCGATCTCGGGCGAACTCGGCGAACTCGAGCAAACGTTGGTCCATCGCGTACGAACTACCCCTCTATACAATCGCACACACGTTAGAGTTGTGAGGTTGGGCGATCGTGTAGTCGGGGCATCTAAGCTTCCTACGACGACGTTGTTACGATGCTGTATGTATGTATTACCATTATTTATTACATTGCGTACATGCATCTATTTAGCATAATAGAAAAAAGAAAGCGCATAATATTGTGCAATAACTAATCACAATTCAGAATATTTAAACAAGTGAAAATAATTCATATGTTTACAAGTGCTATTATGTCTTGTCAAGTCGATATTAGTTCCCAGCTAGACAGATTGCCTGTTCTAAAGAACCAAATGCTCCAGTTATGCGTGGTGAAATATTCTGTAATAATTGTTTTTATTATCTACTAGGTGTGTTATGAATAATTGGTATGTTTAATTAATTATAAACGAAATTATTTAATTTTTTTTTCAGACGCGTGAGGATTTTATTACATACTAGCTGATGTGTACCCGGCCTTGCTCGGGATTATTATTATTATTTTTTTTAATACAGTTATGAAGTTGTGCATTCTTGCTTGTCGTTTGGGTGCCATAATTGATTTGACAGCGAAAGTAACTAACTCTTAACAAATAAACATTCATTTAATTTTTTTTTTTTTTAAATGAATGTTTTTTTTTTCAAAATATGTGTGTCTAAATAAAACCTTATTCTTTTGAATATGTAATCTGTGGCTAACCATATTGGTATATCTATAGGCCAACCTCAATACAACGTGACGGGTTAATGTTTTTCATGCTAATTTTAAAACGTTATAGCAACAGTTTTACAAATTGGATTTCATTCAAAATAGTCTCTAAACCTTCCCAGTACTAATAAGAACAAACTGTCCTATTTTCAGCAAAACCGGTTGAGTGATTTTTGAGAAAATCGAGGACACACGGACAAACATTCATTTTCATATATAGAGATTTTCGGTCCCAGTTATATTCAAAATAGAAAACACAAGTAGGTACCTACTTAAGAACTTTATTATTTAGATATGTTTTAAAAAATAAATGTTCATCACGAAATATTTTTTTTTAAATTAATGTTTCTTTGTTGCTTTGTTTATGGATAGTAATAGTCATCACAAGCCATTATTTTCGCTGTCAAATCACTTATGACACCCACACAAAAAGCGAGAATCCACAGCTTCATAACATTATTCCAAATATAAAGTAATAATTTAGTATTAGTAAATTAATATCAAGCCACTGTTACACAGCTTTAACCGCCCCACCCATACGAACATACGTGATACGGCCGCTATATTATCGCCCAAACGCAACAAGCCGTATCCCGTACGTTCAGGTACAAAAAAAGCTATACCGAAACCCACAAAACATTTGTATGCGTCAAGTTTGTTTCTGCGTCATCTCGTTTAGTATTTCGATGTCAGCCGAAGCTAACGGATGTGTTCGGGTATTTTCGTCTCTCCCATACAAGTTACGTCACTAGTCACACGTATTATTATTGCGAAATCTATTTTTTTTTTTTAAATTACCTCCTTTTTTAATAACCCAAAGGACAGGCGGTAAATTCCACTTTCAGCATGGTTATGACTGTTGTGAGTTTCGGCCCAGTATTCTCCTTCAAACATAACTACAGTATCGTCTGCTAGCGTCATTATTTTATATATAGAGATTGAACGGGTAATTGTCATTATTAAATCACTATTACGAATGTCTAATGGTTACATAACTCACGCAAATGCAACGATTATATTATTGTGAATAATTCTTGTCGATTGCAGGAGCAAGTGAAAGGGAGATTCGATTTTCATTTGTATCAGATGACGAGATCTTTACAAGAGATTTTGTATTGGATTTTTTTTATCAGAATACGTCCAAAATTATTATCAACTTGGTGAAAGGCGAGTTTAGTGAAACTTACAGATGGAAGAGTTTTTGTAAAAGTTTGAAAGTGAGTCTTTGAGGACGACTGTCAGATTTTTATTCTCGTAACCTCATTCCGCGTTCATTATCTCCGTTTACACTCCTATAAATATAATATCTTTTATTAAAAAACATGATGTGTTGCTAAGCAATGGCGTAACGACCGCTAGAGCGGCCTGGGCAATCGCTGAGGCTCGAAGCTATTGGCCCCTCTGCCCAGTCAGAGCATAAAATATGTAAACATATACAGAATCAAGCTGTTTATCCCAAGCTCCTCTGCTGTATTTTTTTAATACATTCAAAAACTTTTCCACAAAATAAAAACACTCAGATCGTATGTTTATATATGTATATATATTATAGTATATAACATAATAGAAAATACATAATATTGTATAATAATAAATGAAAATTGAGAATACATTAATAATAGGGGATGCCATAGTCTTACTGGCTCCGGTTAGCAGGGAGCAGTTAGGGCTCTTGTGCAGATTCTTACGGAAAAAAAGTATAATAGTTTTATGCATATATTCGACGTCTCTATGGTTGAGTGGTTACGATCCTTGGCTACGAATCCGAAAGTCGCGGGGTCAAATCTCGGCGTGCACAAGTAAATTTTATTTTATTAAGTTGTGTTATTTCACAATTATTTTTTAAAAAATAATATGTAATATATTTGCACATTCCAGAATAATGGGTACTGTTAGAATCGCCCTCGTGAAAGACCACCATTCAGAATCGAAACGTTGCTTGAAATATCTTTAGCCTTGTTTGGTGGTAGATCTGAATAGCCGGGTACTTCCCCACCTTCCTTCTTCCCTTCCAGACGGTTGGGAGCAGTTAGGACTCTTGGGTGATAATCACATTAAAAAAAAATCAGAACGGGTGGTGATAAAATTTTATTAAATGTTTAAAAAATGAACACTTTTGAAGTCTGTTCGGAAAATTTTGTTATTTTTTTAAATTGATGTTTTCCTGTTTCTTATTAGACTGTCATGTAATTAGTTAATTAGTGATAAAAATTAAAGTGAATTAATAAACTTTCACCACCTGAGTTATTAAATTACAAGACCGGCGACCATCTTGGCTGTGATTCTAGGATTCTTCACAAACGGTGACGGTGGAAGCCCTTTAAAAAGTTTTGCCCGGGGGTTAGAAAGCCCGCGCGACGCCACTGCTCCGTGGCCTCGAACTCAATAGTATTGTTACAACCTGAAGGTTGTACATTATTAAAGAATTTAATTTTGTAGGGTAAGGCCTGCAGAAGGTCGGGGAATACCCGAGTATGATAAACTAGTCATAAACTCGCACAGGTCACACATTTTATATTTTAATAATTTATTGATTTCGGTTCATACGACGACCTTACAAATTACCATAATTTCAATAAACAAACAGTATTTTTACCACTGGCTTCAGAATTGACAGACTTGCCCTAGTACGATTTCGACGGCTCGAGGCAATGGTCATGTGACACCCATTTTGGCACCAGCTTAGTTCACTGCAGTCCACGCTTGTTTCGCGTGATTTTGACTGCGGTAAGCAAATTATGAAACATTTATAACAAGGGTCAAACTAAATACTGTTACAAATTATTCGGTGGAACCTTTTTACTTAGTTGCTGCTTTACTTAAATTGGTGGTACGCTTGCATCGCCCCCGCCCCTGTTATTTAAGCTTCTACCCCCTTGCGTGTTAGGGCATCTCTATTTATTATTTGCTCTGTGATTTTTTACAGAATTCTCTAATAGCATGGCAAGCCAAGTTATTAGTGGATAGGTATATTAGACAGAGATAGTTAGTTTTAAGACAGATCCCTCATGGGTTAATAAGGAATCAACATAAACCGAGTTCTGTCAGGATGCGTGATACCGAGAACACTCCGTTCTAAATATGTCTATTGGCGTCCGCCCACGGGGCGGGAGCGGTGTCGCGTACTTCCAGCATACTGCAGTGGCGTGCAGTCCGTAAAAGCTGGAAAGCTTTAAAATATAGGAAAAATTAAAAACACATCAAATTTGTCGTGAAATGTATTCCTTCCATGACTTTAATAAAGAACTTGTACGCGCATTTATTCAATTCGCCATAACAATTAGCGAATTAAAAAAACGCTCTTTTTAAATATTCAACTCACAATAAATTGGACGTAGTTTTGTAGAAAGCGGCCAACCCACAAATTGCAAAAATCGACTTTTTCACATTTTCCTATAGATAAACACGAAATCTCTATATGCCAAAAGCATCCAAGCTTCAAATGCAAAACAATATGCAAAAACTGATAACTCCACAAATACCGTAATATGCGTTTGTGTTGTCAAATTTTCAAACACCTTAAATATTGATTTCCAGAAACCCCTTTTGCCAAAAATAAAATTGGAAACCTGTCTTTATAAATAAAGTATCTCTTGCTTGCAAGTGTTAATTCTGTGAGCTCAATTATGACGTGTTCTCGATGGATATTTGGATGTAAAATATTTAGTGTTCACCTTTTTCATTTATCACCCCTAAAACCTCCTGAGCTATGCTATAACCTTTTCTGTATAGCTATTTTTGAAACTGTTAATACATGGTGGAATTCCATTATAGTATATTATAATAAAACAAATATAAAACTTTTTTCCACTTTAATTTTTAATTGACCGTAACCGGGTTTCAGCTCGTTAGGGCCATCTTCAGACTGGTTACGGTCAAATAAAAATTAAAGTGGAAAAAAGTTTTATATTTGTTTTATTATAATATACTTTTCTGTATAGCTTATATTTACAAAAAATGAATTAAAAAATTGCTTTTTAATCACCACTTTCTTAATATATACATAGCAACATGTTTCGATAGCGAAGCTTTCTTCGTCAGGAATATACATAAACATGTTGATATGTATATATTAATAAAGTGGTGATTACAAAGTAGTTTTTATTTAATTTATTAATAATGACCCCACAAGTGAATACCAATATTTTGAAGAAATTATAGATATTTTCGTTTACTTAAAAAATAGATATATGTATATATATATATACTCGTATATAAATAAATCTGTATTCAAAGTTTTTGTCGTTATTGGAAACCATTTGTTATGGAAATCATTACCACAACCTGGTACCTATGTGGGTATATTCCGAAATCTAGTCCAAAGTGTGGTGATGTCCAAAGGATCTTTTTTTTAAATAGTGGACAAATTAACAGAGAATTTTTTAAAATTAACAGAACTAATTCATTGAACTTACAATGAATAATTTCCTTTTTTTAGTAAATAAATTAATAAGAAGATTGGCAATAAAAATTAAAACATCTTATGAGTTTCATTATAAGTACCTACATAGAAATAATATAAATATATGTCTGTGAGTGGCTTCTCCACACTTTAATAATGCCTTCGGAAGGCGAAACAGCTGTCACGCGTAATAATAATTAACTAGCAGAAGTTTTTTTTAAATAAACAGATTTATTATTGAATAATAGTAGTTATAATTTCATTTTAAACACTTTAAATAAAAATGGAGTTCTACAAATTAAACTTGAACACAATAAATTAATCATTTTCATGTATTAGATCCAAATGTATTGGAAGTTTTTGTTCCAGTCGGAAACCCGTTGTTACGGAAACTAGATGCCACCACCTCATAATACATCTAGTCCAAAAACTGATGCAGAGCCAGTGTTCATAATCATAAATCATTGTGACAAATTAACGCGGAAAATGTTATCAAATATCTAAACCAATGAACCACCAATATTGCCACGATCTCTATTAGAAGATTTTTTATTGGAAACCCGTTGTTACGGAAACTGATTGACACCACTAATTATATCTAGTCCAAAGAGTGGTGCATGTGCCAATAATCATAACTCGTAATTTAATCAGACAAATTAACCCGGAAATGTTATAAAATAATAAATAACTGAACTTTTGAACTATCAGCATCGCCATGGTCTCTATTCGAAGATTTTTTGTTGGAAACCCTTCCTTACGGAAACTGAATGACACCACTGATTTTATCTAGTCCAAATAGTGATGCACGTGCCAATAATCATAACTCATAATTTAGCGTGGCAAATTAGCCCGGAAATGTAAAAAAAAAATTTAAAATAACCGAACCATTGAACTATCAACATAGCCATGATCTCTATTCGAAGATTTTTTGTTGGAAACCCGTTGTACACCACCGCATATTTCTGGCCCGTATATATATGAAATTACTTGTCATAAATATGATCTAGCACAGCGATGCACAGCCCGCGGACTGCGAGCCCATTTCGTGCGGCCTGTGAGCCTTTTTGTAATGCCCACTTGGCTAAATAAAATACCAAAAAGTTAACGGTAAAAAATATTCAACGGTTTTCTTTCTGTTTTGCAAAGGGGCTTAGAGGCAAACTTCAACTTAGTCTTGAATCAGCCGCTCAAATTAACTTTTTTTTTTTACATATTCTTAAAAGGATATAACTTTGTAGTTTTACCTTGTAAGTACAAAAAAAAATTACAATTTATTGTGTAATCTATATTTGATGCATTTAAAGATGCATAGTAAGAATCCAAAAGATAATTTTTTTTTTTTGGAATTTGAATTTCCAAACGATAAAAATGAACACCATTTATTGATTTGACCTTTAACACAGCCAAAATTTTGATATTTTTATTGGGTTTCGTTTTGTAAAAGCAGGCTTCCATATGTTATTTCTGAAAACATTATGTAATAGAAGAGATTTTGGAATTTCTTATTTAATACCTGTCATTCGGAGTTCCAAATTTGCTATGATCAATTTTTAACGTATTCTCCTCTGTTTTACAAAATAACTTTTATCTGTCTATTTTAAATCAGGGGCCTAAAATTACAAGCATTATAAAAATGTTCTTTAATGTTTCAGAATGATAAAAACCAACAGCTTTTGTTGGTTTGGCCTTGGAGATAGAAAAATTTCCCCCCGCGGCGCTTTGTTTGTACGTTCTATGACAAATATGTTTAAAAGTTACCATTTTAGTAGGTTAACGACACCACTGACTGCTAAGTTAACCATGTCAAGCTGTATGTACCCTACCCCTGCGGCCCGCCAACAAAATGAAAATTGATAAATTGGCCCTCCTGCCAAAAAGGTTGTGCATCACTGATCTAGTTCAAAGAGTGGTGCACATGCTAATAATCATAATTTATTATTTAATACAACAAATTAACACGGAAAATGTCATAAAGTAACTAACCAATAAATAGATTAATAAAATAGTCACCATGAACCAGATTCCCATGGTTCGCCATTCCGCCGGTATATGGCATTGAACGCTATTATTTCCCGCGTACTTTTGACAGTTATGTGCTTGAAAAAAGGTGTTTTGCGTATTGGCTGTTAGCGGCGGCTTATCAATGGGTTTAAAATCGCTTAAACCTGTTTCCAACTAACGCTTTATACAGACGAAGCAATAAAAACAATGAAAAACTCGTTTTCCTCCATCTCTGCCATTTCGCAAAGAGAGCGTTGGGAACTGGTAACGTGGCTCGATGCAGTTAATTCAAGACTACAAGTCACGAGAATGTCCTCAAAATATTGCGTAGGTACTCGCCTCGGGCACCTACCTGTCCAATTGATCGTTTCTTTGCAATTCTGTTACTGATTTTAGCATTCGACAGGGCCGAATTGTTACATGAAAATTTTAGGCCATAAACCCCCTAAATCCTGATATTAAAACTAACTTCGAACACATTTTAAAGTTATATATATTTTCAGGTTTTCACGGCCAAAAGTTCTTGGATAGTTTTTGGGATATTTACCATGTTTCACTTCCTCCACCTGTAGCTAACGTTTCGGACAGCGTTACAGTATAACTCATAGGGGCAGATTTGTAGATTAATTTATTAATTTAAGATTCTTTCGTAATCCTCTAACTAGCTAGGGCTTATAGCAATACCCCTCATTTTACTGTCTAACTAGTACTGCGGCACTTTGGCCTTATTACTATCACCATCTGATGGTTGTATTTACTTGACTGAGTTTAATATTACATTTTATGAGTTTTTAGGGAAAAGATCTTAACTGGATAAAAAACCCTAGGGTTAATGTGTAGATTATGATGTAGTGGGAATTTATGTATGTAGAAGTGATACCGTGTTGCGCGCGTTAACCCTCTTAGGGCCGGTAATTCAATATAATAATGATGGTTAGTATACTTATTGTGGTTTTCAAATACAAAGATACAAGATACAAGAATCAAACCAATATACAAACCTATAAAAATAAACTATGTAGTTTATAATCATATTTAAAACGCAAAATAAAACCAAAGTAGGTACCTACGTATTTTTTAGTTCCACCACAATTCATCACACATATGAATCGGCTAAAGTGATATAAAATCATTAAAAGTACAAAAATAAAATTTTGCTCGAAAACTTAATCTAACTAATCTTCTTTTTTTCATATCAAAAAAATTAGAATGTGTAGTTTTTTATAGGTTAGGTTACAACAAAAGCTGTTTTTTTAACGCTTGACTTGTTAAAACTTCATATTTCACTGCGAACAGTGGGTATGGTATATAGCAGGTATAGCCGGTACGTCGATCGCGATCTACTGGTCGATCACGAAGGTATTTTTGGACGATCGCGGACCTATATTGTACTATTTCTTGTTCAAACGGGTTAAAACTGCTCGACGTTCTATCTCTTAATATTCGTTCTTAAGTTCTTATCTCATCTCACTGTACCTATCTCGCGCACACTCACCGCTTCTCTAACTCACCGTGTTTTCTCTCATTTTTCTCTTCTCCGACTTCACCCGTTTCACTCACAGTCCTTGCAACTTGCTACTGACGTAAACATCGGCATCTTTCTGTGAGTGCACGCGTATAATACGTCATTGGAGATGTGTACATAACTATGTTAGTGGTGAAATACATAATTATACTATTGTTGTTAATTCGATTGTTTTGTATCGCTATTTTTTATATGTAGATATAAAATATGTGTTTCAACCCACATATCTGAATTATAAGGATATTTTTTCGGCCACCCCTTTTACATTATAAGGGTACCTACATAAAACCGCACGATTAGGTAGGCTTGAAAATATTTTTTTAAGGATACTAAGATGGATTTATTTGTGTATAATTTGTTAAATGTTATTTTACTTGTAGCTTAGCAACAAAATGTAGACATTTTAGAGCGGAACTATTTTTTTTAATTACCATGGCTGTACCCCACCAAACTACTCAATTTGTCTTTGAAATTTGTTCCACACATTCAAATTTTTTACATTTGAATTCGACAGTTTATTAAAAAAAACAGTCACAACTCGATTAAATTTACGTTCTTTAAATTAATATTTTTGATCTGTGAATTAAATTTTGTTTTATTTTGATTTAACATATAATAAATGGGTATTTTGATCCATACTTTTTCAGAGAATCGAAAATAATCAATTTTCAAAAGTTTAAATATAAAATTGACTTAAAACATGATGTAGAATCATATTCTTTTGGAAGTAGTACTAATTTCTGAATATCGTTTGGTTGCGCTTTCTAAAATTTTCTTATGAGCCACCTCGGGGTTGTCATTTAAAACCTTTTAAACGGAATTTTGTCTACTATTAAATGTCAAACCAAGCTATATCGTAATTAAATGAGTTCACTCAACTCAGTCCGTATCGTGTTTTTCAAAAGCTGAATCTTATATAATTATATAATGTTACATCATTCTTCAATAAAATTAATTTTTTTACATTTTAAGTGAAGTTTTTTTTTCGTACGTATTTGGGCGACTTTATAAACTTAACTTTACTCGTCTCTCTTTTCCTTTCACATAATTACAAATTCAACCGGTAAATTTAATGTTCCGTTAGTTTATCCTAGTTCGAACCTGCTTTATTCGGAATGTAGTACAATGGTGCTTTTTGGTATTAATATTTATTTATTTGTCATAAGTGCATCGTGAAAAAATAAACATTCATTTTCAAGGCCAAGCCTATAAAAATACTGTAATAAAAATATTATTTATATAATTTATTTCTTTGTCTGAGAGTTTTGCAATTGGATTGAACGTGTTTTTTATTGTGCAACGGTTTTTCATGCAGTGACACAAAAAATCAACAAATAAGTATTATGCAGTGGCGTACATTGCTCTATGACCAAAGGTAGAGTAGTAGTAGTCTCTTCGATTGTGATAGGGAATTTGAGTTTTTTAATCAATTTTCACCTTCGAATTGAGATGCACGTATTTTTTTTAAGGTTCATTTTCATAGTTTAATTAATTTTCAAAGTTTGAATTTTTTCAACTATGCCGTTGGCTCCTCGATTTTTGAAGGTAGATACAAAAATCCAAACGTTAAAAATCAATTTTCTTATGAAATTTTGATGTTATCAAAAAAAATGCTTAATTATTGAAGGAGATAATGTTAATATATCCTAAATGAAACACTAAACCGAAAAAAAACGCAGAAGATAATATAAAATAATCTTCAATGATTAAATATTACAATGAGGTTTATGAACTTCTATAAGTTATTAAAAATAAATTGAAAGAAAAAAATACTGTTTATTAAGTTAGACGTTTAACATTAATAAAAAACTGTACTGTAATTCCTTACTGAAGAAAAAAATGTCCATGCAAATTGTCCTTCTGACTGGTATCATAAACCGACGAATTTCAGACAAAATTTAGTTTTTCCATACATTTGTGGGGTTTGTATGTCACAATATTTTATTTGAGGGTAGGCACAGGTTTTCTGTCTTTATAGGCTGCACGCCACTGGTATTATATTTGGTTTTTATTGCTTTTTTTATATATTTTAAATGAGTAGTCATTAAATACCATTGCAGGTTGCACAATTCTTTGGTTGCATTGACCGGTGAAGTTTTACGTGCATTGTGAAATATAGATAAAGCCTTTTATTAATTAAATGATTCGATAAATATAAATAAGAATAATAATACACCTTTCACAAAAAAGCTAATAATACTTTTAAATTGTATGTCTTTGTTTAGTGAATTTGAACGAAATGAAAAGTATTTTTAAAATAATAAATTGTTAATAACTTTTTTTAATATTTTTTCGTAATAATAACCTGTATTTTTCAATATTAATATTCAATAACAATAATCAGTATTATATTATACTACTTGCCAAAGTACCCGGCGTTGTCCAGGGTTATGAATGGTTTGGAGTAAAGTTTTGAGGCTGTGGCGTATTACCCCTACCCTTCCTTACCCTTAATTTTATCAATAAGTACCAAAATTCTGCTTTAGGGGATGGGAAAGGGGGATGCAGATGGTTTTTCGAATTTTCATGTAGACATTGATCTTCCTCTTGTTTTGAAAACTGTAGATTTGTGTAAAAAATAAACCCACCCACCCAACTACAGACACTCTTCTTTATATATATGTAGATAGCTGACGTACCCAGCCTTGCCCGGGGTTTTTTTAAGTTACCCCTAACCCTCCCCCTACTCCTACCCAGTAATTTTCCTCATATTTTGAACCTCAAGTATGCAATATTTCATTAAGAAGTACCAAAATTCTGCTACAGGACAACCTTCCTCTTATTTTGAAGGTTAAGTGTGCAAAATTTCATCAAACTCGGTATAAAACTGTAGATTTGTATTCAAAACAAACACACACCGCCCGCCCTGGACATTCTTCTTTATATAATATAATAGATAGAAGATAGAAGAAGCTAGGAGAAGAATAATTTATATTTTTCAATCAACTTTCTAATTAAATACCAGTTAACATTTTTTTTTTAAACTTATTTTTGATTTCAATTTTTCAAAGCCCGCCAAATCGCTATAAATCTATGGCCGGTCGGTTTTGAGCAGTTTTGAAGTTAGAATGCCAAATGTCAATACAGGGATGATCTTTACCGTACATAATTTTATGTTCTATTCACAGTAAACCATAACTAAACACAATTAATAAAATTATCTGCCTTTTTAAAAACTTTTACTCAAAGAATAATGATGGTTATTAACCTTATCAAAGTTGTCCAAAGAAGCGAAGATAGCAGTCCACAATGGAGTGGTGATACCAACCCTGATGTATGGCAGTGAGGCATTGAATTGGCAAAGGAAGGATAAAAGTGTACTGAATACTGTAGAAATAAGATCTCTGAGACGAATGTGTGGTAAAACCATGTATGATCGTATGAAAAATATAAATATGTAGAGCGAATGAACGAAGAAAGGAGTGTAAAAATAATGTATGACTCGAATGTGAATGAAAGAAGAAGCCGGGGACGCCCGAGGAAGACGTGGCACGATCAAGTGAATCAAACACTTGAGTCGAGCCATGTCAGAAGTCGGAGTAATAGAAGAGAATGTATGAGACGATGTATGAATGTGAATGAAGCAAGAAGTGTATGCCAAGATGGAGTTGTTTGGCGGTCCGTCCTCTCTGCCTACCCCTGCGGCGAAACGGCGTGATGGTTAGTTAATTAGTAATATTTGTTTTGACAATTAATTTGACTATGAATATTCTTCTTTCGTTCATTAATAATAGTTTTTTTTATTAAACAACAATTATAGAATATTATATTAAGTCACCCAAATTAAGTTTAAATTCTGTCAAAACTAAAAAAATACGGATTTAAAATATAAAACAAAATCGACAAATATTTTTTTCATACAAATTCAATTCCAGAAAATGCAGGTGTCGTCAGATGTTCCAGATGCAATGGTACCCATATAACAGGGATTTGATGAGATGGTTTTTTATTCACTTAAATAACGAATTGTAAATTCTACGTATAATTAATTATACATAATAAAACTTATATAAATATTCTGAATGGGCGTTTGCTGATCTATTTGAATATTAATATTTTTAAGTCGAAATGTTTTTCACTGGAGTTTCGTGTAGGTGTTTTACAGAGCTATGAAATATAATTAAATATACGTTGTTAAAGAAGGCTAAAAGTACCTACCTACTAAATAAATACTACTAACTGTACTAACAAAGATAACGGGGCGTTATAAAGCACACGAAATCCAGAAGGTATTTACAGATGTCACGGGCTATGAAAATGTTCAGATTTGTGGTGTAAACTGTCTGGAATGAAATATTTAAGTTTGCTCAAAAATATGAACAATTTATTATAGAACGCGGAAGTGCGCTTCAAAACTGGGAGATATGTTGAACAGTATTGTTAAATATGATTTATTTTACGTCCACACAGACCCTGGGGGAAATAATTTCCGTCAGCGTCTGTGTCATCTTTGGGGATGCTGTGTGGAGGGTCTTTTAAGGATAGGAAGGAGGGGAAGTTCTGGGAAGGAAAAATGTAAGTATGAGGGTTTGGTAGGAATCTGGGAATTAGTGTGTCAAGGAATGACGGAAGTATTAATCCATCCCTCCCACAGCAATGGTAGGCAATGGGTCGAGATAGTCCGACTGGGCAAATATCAGTCTCTTCCCAAATATCTATATCCATCAAAGAATTTTCAGAAAATTCCCACATTTCTGTATCTCTCGAAGAACCCCATCCCAAATATCTTTATCTCTCGAAGAATTCCACCCCAAATATCTGTATCTCTGGAAGAATCCCATCCCAAATATCTTTGTCTCTCGAAGAATTCCGCCCCAAATATCTGTATCTCTGGAAGAATCCCATCCCAAATACCTTTATCTCGAAGAAAAACCCCATCCCAAATATCTTTATCTCTCGAAGAATTCCACCCCAAATATCTGTATCTCTCGAAGAACCCCATCCCAAATATATTTATCTCTCGAAGAATTCCACCCCAAATATCTGTATCTCTCGAAGAACCCCATGCCAAATATATGTAGGTATCTCTCGAAGAATTCCATTCCAAATATCAGTATTGGAATTCTTCGAGAAATTCCAATATTGATATCTCTCGGAGAATTCAACCATATTGTGTCCACATTCCGCATTGCCCACACCATCTGATGCAAATCTCAGAATACAACGCTATTCGACAAGACCGACTAAACTACACTATGTAGGTACTGTAGGCAGGTTAGGTATGCAGATGTAGGCAGCATGGGCGTCCCTTTCATAGTAAGCAAGCAATTATAAATCTACAAAGAATCGCTTCAAACACAAAGGATTAAAATAAAACAAAATTATTTTCTTCCATCAAAATGTTTCCATTATTAGCAACATTCCGTTAACATCCTTCCCTAGCGCCCCTAGCGGTCCGAGTTGTACGAATTGGTTATTTCATACATTTTAATAGATTTTCTGCAAAATATGTTCTTAATAAATTATGGAAAACTAAAATTTAAAAAATAAATATTATGTGACCTACATATGATTTTACTCATTTTTGCTCATGCAGAGGCGGTAGTGTAGCATGTTGCTATTTATTTGAATTTTAACTGCGCAACGTGTAATAATAATTTTAAAATCAACATATTAAATTACATTTTCATTGGCCCGTCTGTGTCCTAGGATTTGAGGACTCTCTCTGCACTGAACAATTGGGATAAAATTATTGAATGTTTTCAGTTTAAAATGTCACAGTTCGAACCTACGCAACAACCTGCAGAATTTATAACCTCAAAATTCAAGTTTTGTGCAAATTTCAATGAGCCCACGCTTCAAAACAAAGCACAAACATACCAGCATGGCCTTTTACTACTATTTATACGAATGCAGCCTTCCATTCATTCTGAGCAGTACAATGAATGGATTGCGAAAAATAAACGTAATGTGTTTCCCGCCAACCGGTGCAGAAAATTGTCATAAACAAGTGTCACAATTCGATTAAAATCCTATAATGTGGGTACCTACTCAATAGTAACACAACGACATTTTTTTCTCTAAAACAATATTATTTGTTTTGTTAAATGAAAGTATCGTCATAATTGATTTTCATTAAAAAAATTAAATGTGAAAACGTAGCGCTACAAATGCATTACGAAGATAACGTTTTTTCTCAACATTTTTATTTATTAGTTTAATTTTTTACTTAACGGAGTTGATTTGGATTTATTACCGATTGTCTTTAACTCCTCTGGCGTTTTTTTTTTAAAAATGAAATTTAATTCCTCTTTGATATCTTTTCCAGGTTTTTTTAAATCATTTTATATCGTCCGTTTTCTTTATTGCTGGCGAAGGTGTGCTATTGATTGAGATTATTTTCGTAGTTTAAAAAAAGGAATATTTTAAAAGTCCTACAGAAAAATATCAATTTATTGTATGTCGTACATATTTTGGGTTGGTTTAAAACTGACGTTATTTCAACAAAGATTACTTTTAAAATAATGTCCTCTTCCATTTTATATTGATAATAGATTCACGCAGCAATGTTTAAAATTCTACAGTATTTCATAATTACCACACAATGTCAATTCCAATCTCTTTACGTAAACCAGAACACATTATCTTCTTATGTGTGTAAATAGCCCCTCTATCAAATTATATTACAAACTATTATAACTTATTACCAACCAATAAAAGGTTGATGCCAATGCTAATTTAGTTTGTCTTTCTGCCAATAGATGACACTCCTCTTGAATATTATGTACAACTCATCAAGATATAAAAAAAAACACATTCCATTTTTTATTCTTTGAGGAATCAATAACTAAATTAACAATATCAAATCAAGGACGTTTACTTATTACATAGATACCTCTCATTACTTTTTTTCACAAGTTTTCCGGTATCCAGCTTTGGCCATAGTCCTCCTCCAAATATGTATCTCCATTCCTCCTGATTCTTGGTGACTCTCAACAATATGAAGCCGGCAGTTTTTGGGTTCTCCCAACCTCCGTGGTCAAGCGGTTATGATCGTTGACTACGCATCCAGAGGTCACAAGATCGAATCCCGGAGTACTCAAATTAATTTAATAATATGTGTGATTTCACATATACGCAATGAATATAATATTGCATATTTGTGGAGTGTTCCAGAGTGGTAGATACTCTCAGTATATCCCTGGTAAAAGATCACCATCTAAAATAGAAACTTTGCTTGAAGTTAAGAGCAGGACAATGGTAGCCGATATGACTCTTAGCCCATTTTGGCGTGGACTATATTTATAAAAAAATAACAATGATAAAGTTTGGTAATTAGGGGCATAATAATAATTAGGCTCATAAAAGCGCCAAATTAAAATAGGGAGAGCAAAAGAGCATTTCATATTGGACATTAGTGCAGATAATAGAAACAAGAGGGCCCAATGGCCAATGAACAAATATTAGTATGAAACTACACTCACCAAAGTGTTGCCACCATCGTTCACCTATACTACTGCAAATCGCATCTACACACAGCGGCACCCTACCTTTGTTACAACCTACACATCAAACGCATCACATTCATTATCTGTGCAGTTTGGACGTAGCTCGGCAACATTTGGCACACTTCCACACCATATCTCCCTTTGTATCTATTATCTTCCCTTTTGGTCATAGACAAAATAAATATCAATCACGGCCAACTAAGAAACCATGAAACTTTCCATATTCCTTTCCAAAGAACCAACTTAACCTTCTCCCAACCTTTTGTGTCGACTATACAACATCCATTGTAGTGGTAAGATTCCGGACATATTTAGCAAATAACCCCCACAACTCTACAAAATTTCTTGAATCTCCAATTTTCACTTGATGCAAACTTTATTTTCTCTTGTTTTTTGTTTTGTTTTTAGTATTATTTTTGCATATTGTCGTACGCCGTTATTGGAAGGTTGGTATTTATTCATTCTTTTTAATTTTTAGTCATGTACATAATAAATAAATTATCTGTGGATTTTCCAGACACTCGTGGAATCAAAATACATAGACATTAATTGGCATTGGCGGGTAAAATAATTTTATTCAATAAAATAACAGGGGTATATTATAACAGTAATACGCTTAAATATAGATTGAACCATGTACAAACGGACGGTTCCGGTACAATGGGGTCAAATTTGTTTACAGGCATAACAATTGAGATATTTAAAAAAAAAATTAATATAAATCAACTTTAATAATGTTATTATTAAGTTCTGAAGGTATTTTTAGTTTTTATTATTGTGACAGCTGTTTCGGCGTTTAAGGCCATTTTCAAACTGTCAAAATTAAGCAACGTGTCCCGTTTCCGACAGCACTCCTTTGTTTCTTCCTTTCAGTTGGAAAATGGCCTTAAACGCCGAAACAGCTGTAACAACAATAAAAACTGAGAATACTCGCAGAACTTAATAATAACATTATTAAATTTAAAAAAAATAAAATAAATGGAGTTGTACGAATTAAACACAAAAACAATTAATAATTAACAATGGAGATAAATATTTAATAACGAAAACAAACAAGAAACATAGAATAATATGGAATGGAATATAATGGCTTTGTCAGATTTGGAGATAATAATTATTATTATTTAGTAACATATTTAGGAAAGTGGACTTTTAAAATATGGGAATGCATCTTTCTTTAAAAAAAAAGCATTGTCCTCGGGCACGGAGTGAAAAGGAACCAAATATTATTTGTTTTAAAAGTTATCATAATTATGTTATGCAAAAAGTACAAAAAATAATTTTTCATTTTATGTACAGATTTCATTCAGTATTGAAGAATACTAAGATTGCTTAGAAGCTAGGCCCCGCTGACAGCTTTTAATTGGGCTGTGTCCAAAATTGACAATATTAAGACACTTGTTTAGAATACAAATTTTAAATGTTAACCATCAAGTGGTACCTCTATATCTCACATGTAATTTGATACATTAAAATATAGGTACAAGTAGGATTTGTGCATTGAATTATGTTTGCACAACAATTTCACAATTTGGGGTGACATAATCCCCTAGGCTCTGGGCATTTATAATTCTTGTGCGGTATCAGATAAATAAACACTAACATTGCTACTGCTACATAATATTACATATATTACAATGTGTATTTATATATGTTATTTTTTGTTCATATTTTTAAATCTAAAAAGGCCCTATAAAGTATTGCTTGCATTGTAGGCGAGATCTTAAAATCCAATACGACACTGTACTTTCAACTAGTGGCGGGCGAAGCGGCTTGGTTTAGTGGATCATTAAATCAGCTCTCTGTAAAGACCATCCACATGAAAACTGGACGAAAAAAGTATTGTATAAGAGCGTCTTAAGGACGTCTTTAGGAGGGCCAAGGGAGCGAGGGACAGGGTATGGTGCGGGGAGACACGAACCGTTGTTCAATCGAGTCGGATCACCGAACCGGTACACTAGAGAGAGCTGATTTAGTGATCCGGCTCACTAAACCGAGCCGCTTCGCCCACCACTACTTTCAACATATAAAGTTTGCAGGTGGTGAAATCATGAACTACAGGTGTCAATATTCATTGGTAAATATTATTGTTGAATATTTATTAACATACGTAGTACTGAATAAATTGTAGTTTCTAATTTCACCTTTTACCTACAAAAACAATTGTTTGTAAAGAGTACTAACAAGAAAAAACTTTTACCAGCAAAAAATAAATATATAACCATTTTTTACACTAACCCTTCCCTTACGGTGCTATAAAATCTCTCGAGCTCTGGTGCAGTTCACTCGGTGTACAGGGTACACATGTAGAATTTTGTCATTTTTAAATTGGTTAAAAAATGAATACAGTAAATCATTTTATTAATATTACTTACATGGGTGCATAAGTAAAATATATAAGTGTTGAAAACGACGAAAAACCATGGGCAACACACATGATACATACATTACAACCTAAAGACCGCACATCGTTGCACAGTGAGCGAAACACCATACCCCTCTCGCTCACTGCAGCGCCACTCTTTCAAGTTATCAACGCACGCAAACATACGTATATATTAACTAATTTTTTCCTGATTTTTCGACACAACATTTTTTTCTGTTGCATTCAATAAATACATACATGAAAACATTATTATATTCGATGCAAAAATGTAGTATTGAGAAACACTTAAAATCTGTGTTTTAGTACATTTACAGAGATTTTGAAATAATTAGAGACAATATTTCAAATCAGTTGACAGCACCGACAAGGAAAGGTTAACCCTGTTGCAGTAAAATAGTAAACGGGCACTTTGTAAAAAAATTACATGCACTTGCAGAATCGTATAATATACCTACAGACTTTTTCTTTACGCGTAATAAATGCCTTTTTTCGAAATCGTAGTAATTTGCAAGTAAATTATGTATTCCACAGAAGAGCATATTAACTTTTAGTGCGCCGAAATTACCCATCGTATACCCAAATTTGTATCCGTTAAAACACCGCTATATCCGATCGGCCATGTCAAAAATCATTTCCCCGAGTATAAGTAGCTATTCTGGGGAAACTGCTTACAGTATATATAAATACAATTTAAAAAAATATATAAACACATTAACTGGTAAGACGGTACAATTTACAAAAACATAATTTTGCATAAAACAAGCAAGTTATTACGAAAATAGACTCGGGTGGGTTGCGCGAAAATTACCCTCGGGACAATACAGAAGTTTTAGATCGCGGGAGCTTGGCGTTCTCAAAGTTAATAAGATAATATTATACTCCATAAATCGCTGATGTAATGATACTTTCTATAATGCAATCGATAATATCACTAATCATTTATTAAATAAAAAAGAAATTTTGTCATGTGCACTAGCAATGAGTCGTCCATGAACGAGCCGTCCATACGTGCCGGCTCATTTTGATGAACCGTGAGCGTATGACTCTTGGTAAACCACGGCTCAATTGAACCGTGACTCTTTTTGACAAACCTTGGAACCGCTTAAGAAAGATTGTTTATTTATCTACATATAGCATATGTGTGATAGTATTCTTACTATTCTATGATGACACAGCTTTAAATAAGGTCCTTTGCTCTAATTTGTTTATATAAAATCAATGTATACGTGTCTAATTTCTACAAGGCTAAATTATGTCCACGACCGTGGGACTTGCAATTAATATTTGGTGCCATGACGCATCTTAAAGCAGTTGTTTTTAAAGGTTCACATTCGTGTGGAAATACAAATAATTACCACATTTACACGTGTAGGCACTATACAATACGTAAACGGCGTCTGACAGTCTGGCATCTGGACATTTTGTACCTACACCTATACGCTGGAAGCTGGGAGCCGTAGGAACTGGGAGTCGTATGAACCGGGGTATGAGCTCATGAACTGAGAGTCGGCTCTTAAATGAGCCGTTATTCAATTGAGTTATACGAAAATGTTGAGCTGGTACCGTGACTCCCGCTCTTAACAAAATGAGTCATGACCGATCGCTAGTGTGCACTGAGATAAAATGATTTGGTGAAAAGGATTTTTTCCAGAATGAGAACTAACACTTGGTTACACTTGCACTTTGCTTTATTATTATAGCTGATAAAATGCTGCTAAATATCACTAGACGGTTTTCAATTACTTTATTGATTTAACAGCTTTTAAATACACTTTAAAATTCTAAGTGCATGGCAATGAGTACCCGTTGTGTACTGAATTGCTCAGGAATAATTTAGGCCTTGAATACCAATTTAATTCATTAATTTTATATCGAAAGTTGGAAATTCATCCTCAAAATAAAATTAATCAAGTTAACTACAGAACTCTCCTTTGACGACTTCACAGAATAAAGCATAAATGTATGATAAAAATATCAAAGTAAAAGATTAGCCCAAAAGGTGACGCAAATACGTATTTATAAAAATATCAAAGTAAAAGATTAGCCCAAAAGGTGACGCAAATACGTATTTATATATTTTTTTTAATCACTGTGGTTACAATGCATCCAACTATGAAGGATAATCGAAACTAGCAGAAAATAGTGAAACACTAATTTCAACACCTTTGAGTAACTGTAGAGTAACTACTCATAAAATAACTTTAATCATAGGATTAACATGGCGAAACAGATAATATACGCTATTCGACTAGTAGCACTAATCGACAGTTTGCTCAGAGGTGGTGAAATACCACCATTAATTTGTCGTTAACTACCTACGGCAGATAATGTATTTGAGATTTAGGCATAAAGCGTTGTAATACATTTTTCTGGAATACCACAAAATGTCTAATTATTTTAGCTACTAGTAAAACAATATTAATATAAATCAAACAATAACCCAATATGCAGAATCGCAAATCTTTTTAATAGGATTTTTCAAAAAGTCATTGAAGTTTAGTTTGTCATAAAAAAACATTTTTTTTAATATGACAAACATTAAAGCTAAACGAAACGTAATGTGCAATCATAGATGGCGCTGATTTAAATATTTTTAAATAGCGCCATCTGTGAGCATACGCGCTCATGTTTCGTTTAAGCCTAATATTGTTTATTCAATATAGTGAAAAAAGCACTGATTTCAGGAAAAGGCATACCGCCGATAGGTAAGTTGTAACCTCTCCCTCTTTCTTCTAAACAAAGCGTGGAGCATAAAGAGAGGTTTCTCTTTTTCTTACTTATCCACACATCGTTAATATGAAAGCTGGGGAGTTTACAATGGAGCTCTCAGCGACAAGACCATAGGTACATTAAACTTTTAAATCGACTGCCTTACAGTGGTTCAATTGAGAGGTTTCTTTTCAAAGTATTTCCGATACGACATGTCCATGAGGTGGTCCACCGTTCTGTCTATCGGCTTGATGATGACGGGAATAGACAGGAGGCCGACGGCTGTGGCGATCAGCTTTCTCTGCTTACCCGGGAGCTTGGTGCCTTTGTCAAGGGCGTAGCGAACGCCGGCGCACATCCTGGAAAGATTGAAAAAAATCAACAACTAAATACGTATAAACCAGGGAAACGGTAGATAAATTTTTTTACCACTCTTTTTCATCCAAGGAAGCAGTGCATTGTGACTGAGATACGGATTAATACACATTAAAAAACCTTAAAATCTGCTCTAAAAAAGTGACCAAATTCACTAAAAACCTTTAAATAAAAGCAATCATTTTTTGTTCATTTCCTTTTGCTTTTTTACAGTATTAATCAGTTTTTCAACATTTTCAGGCAATGATCTTTGTTTGTCGTTGTATGAGGATTAATATGCATCCCAAAAACAAGCCTCCACGTAAACTAATGTACTTTTTTTAAATACGGCATAATTCTCAATTGCTTCCTGCTAAACGGAGCAAGTGAGACTGGCATTCCCCATTGGGGTATGTTTTGTAGCTGAAGGGTATGGGAAGGGGAAGGATATGGGAAAGAGGAAGGTGTAGAAGTACCTGACTATTCAGATCTGGTCACCAAACAAGGCCAAAACCATTTCAAGCGACGTTTCAATTCTGAATGGTGCTCTTTCACCAGGGCAATAAATACTGAGAGTATCTACCACAATGGAACATGCCGCAAGCATCCTATATATCGTCACAGGAAAGCAATACTGCTGTAACAACCACTACCACGGGATTCGAACTCGCAAAATCCGGATTCGTAGTCGAGGACCTTACCCCTCGACCATAAGGGCCGTATTGGTCAAGGACTGGACAGTACTTGAAGACGGATACACGTTTCACAAACAGCCCTCTGGTAAATTATTACTCGATGCACTAAGTAGATCGTCAAGGATATATTTGAAACTTGTGTAGGATTGAATAACTTCTGTTTAATAAGAAATTGATATGGCTTCACATAAATATTATGATATAATAATATGTATCCATGACAAACCTATTAATGGTGAACCCGGGGATGACGACCGAAGCAAAAGTCTGCCAGATCAAAGTGTCTCCTGCTGCGATGAGCATCTTGCAATTTGATCCCGTATCCTGTAAAAAGGCATAAATGAAAATTATTCACTTTTTGTGCGCCGGAATTACTTATCAGATGCACAAAACTGGATATTGAACGCCGGCGTATCCGATCGGCAATGTCAAAAAATGATTTCTCTGAATATGTGTAGCTATTCTGGGGAAACTACTTAAAATAGATATAAACTATTTATATAAATATATAACACACCATCATAGGTTAGGGGTTGTTAAAATCTTTAATTCAGATATTCAATTAAATTCATTTCTCATTTTCAAGGCAACTTTATTTTGTTTTTTTAAAAAGAAAGACAAATATTCTCTGGTTACGAATAGCCTGCCAATATTTGAAAATCTCCTACTACCATCACAGTAAGCGGAAGATGTTGCTAGTGTCGTAATGGAGGACTTAGCCAGCCGAGGAGTTGAACTCACAATGCCTGGGTGAGACCCAAACGCAATGCCAACTCAGCCACTGACCAGTCATTACAACCTCATTTGACTCAATAAGTAAAATCCTTGAATTGGTTTCCAGTAGTATTTTGATGCGTTTCAATGTTGAATTATAAACTAAGTTATTGATGGTAACAATATATTAACATAACTTAATATTAGTTATTTTTTATTATTTTATATGTACATTTACATAAATTATTGCAGTGGCCAAAATACATTACATCATCAGCCCAAAAAGTTCTGATAAACTACTTTTTTGAGTTTGAGCGCCTTTAAGGTGATTTTCTCGTGAAAACGGCGGTATAGAAATAATCCATTTATTATTATTATTGTAAAGGGGGCGCGTTATTCAAAACCTTATGCTAAATTTACAGTTTAGGTTAAGTTACAAAATATTTCTACAAAAATAAAGAATAAGTAAAATAAAAACATAAATAACAATTCCTAATTATCTAATACAAATAGTTTTTTTTTTCAGCTAGCCAAGTTTTCAATATATTTAGTAAATGTTTAGTTTTCTTTGTGCATATTTGTTTGTATGCTTAGGAACCATTAACCTTCATTAAAATTGAGACGAGTATTGTAAGTGTGCTCTAGTCTATTTGTATTATATATAGGATTATTAATGTGCTGAAATATAATTTTGTACCACAGAATTGCTCTTACTGAAAGAATTTGAGACTCTGATAAAAGAAATATCTTACATAGTTCACAAACTATGTAAGTTTAACAACACTCTGCTATATAGGTACCATTCTCCACTGTCCAGAATGTTGAGACTTGTTAACTCAAACCAGGGCCTTGAAATCTTTGGTACCAGTCTAAATGAATTTTGTCATGAATTACTAAAATAAATCTCATAGATTATCATTTAGAATGTCTAAAATCATGGACTCTAGGAAAACCTTGTTCAGGCTTTGACTTAATTGTTCTCTCGAATGTATATTTTTGTAATATTTTTGTCATTATTTCATTAATCTATTATGTATGTGCTATTCTATTTTTATAGCTCTTGTTTATCTCATTTCGTGTTATTTATTTTGTGTAATTAGACAGTAGTTCATAAAAAAATAAATTTAACTTATTTATGACCGCTTTCGCCAATCATGGCTAAAACTAAGTAAAAATTTGGCTCAAATGGCACAATCAAAAAAGGCAGGCTTAACTTTCGAATAGTGATACAACTATTTATCTGAGGGCAGATTTTAGCTCAACTTAGCAATCTCTCAGTTTTGATTAACGAAAGAGGCCATTGGTAATAAATTGAAACATAATCTTTGGGGTTGTGGGGAAACTAAGCCACAACTAAAAACATCTATGTACACTATATACTGTTATAACTTACATTCTTTGCCCGCTTTGCCTTGTCAAATGTATCAGCCAGTACGTATCCGCAGGCCACCACGTAGCTGAGGTGGACGTAGCGATCGCTGACCACCTTGCGGAAGGACTCCCCCACCTCGTTGGCGTAACCTACAGGGACAGGCAAAGATGGATCTGTTCAGTGACGAGTTTATCAAGGCGGACGAGACACCAGCGCAGGGGTGAGTGATCATGTTTATTAATTTACAAGGATTTCTATTTTCTGAACTTGACCATAAATAAAAATGTTATCATTACGAAGACATGAATTAGATGATCCCTTGCAGTTTTAACGCAGTATACGACGTTTGACGGCCTCCATGGTCGAGGGGTAAGGCTCTCGAATGCGAATCCGAAGGTCGCGGGTTCTAATTCCGGCGTGCGCAAATAAATTTTATTTAATTATTTTTTTGCTATTTCACAATTAATTAATTTAAATTAAAGTATTATATTTGCGCACGTTCCAGAGTAGAAGATACTCTCAGTATCGCCCTGGTGAAAGACCACCATTCAGAATTGAAACGTTGCTCGAAATGACTTTTAGCCGTGTTTGGTGACCAGATCTGAATAGCCAGGTATTTCCCCACCTTCCTCTTCCCCTTCTCCTTCCCCTCCCCAATATCTTCAGCCTCACAACATTCCCCAGTTGGGGGTGCCATAGTCTCACTGGCTCCAGACGGTTGGGAGCAGTTGGGACTCTTGTGCGGTATTCATATTTAAAAAAAAAAGTGTAGGGAGGATCAGGGTCCTTCCAATTCACCTCACAATCAGTGGCGTGCACGGGGCTTTTAATCACGGTGGGTAGTAGGAAAAACAGCGGATTAATTGATATTTAAAAAAAACTTACCGCTAAGTAAGTTTTCGCTAAGAATGGCTAAGCTGTTGGCTTTAGCTGATATTAGTTGGAATTACCTTCCACATCAAATATTCATATAAGCGTAACCTATTTTATGTACAATAGAATATATTAATTAGCCATGAAATAGGTTCTTAGGTCCACAGTTTGGGTATTTTCGTAAATAAAAAAAAACCTAACATAAAAGCATACAAAAACTTGAACCTTTACCAAGCTTTAAATGAATTAAAATGTGTGATTTTGCTTAATAGTGAAATAGTTTTTCCTCATTGTAATTAAACTAATAAAAAGTGTTTTTCATTAATTTTGTGCGAATTAAGAAATACGTCCTTATATGCATATTTAAATTAGCGATTACTGCATTAAGTCTTCCGTTAAAATAGGCTTCTGCATTCGCTTCGTTATCCTAAACAGACTTCCCGTCTCTCGTGAACATAGTTTCAAAATACAGCTCACTAACTTGTTCTAAGTATTCACCATTCACGACTATATTTCACAGTCCTGAACTCCAGACGTTTTAGAAATAATTCACAACAAACTACTTCAAACAATTACGATACTAGAAAACGTCAACAACATTCCCGTTGATATATAAATTGTACAATTTCTCCACGCAACATTAACCAAAACAAGTTTTAAAACAAGATGGAGCAACCGTGCAAAAAATAATTTGTCACAAGTGCAGTTTTCAGGTATAAGCAATGACTTCAAATCGTTTAGTTCATCAATGATTGTTGTTTTTCAACTAGAACGACAAACCATATTTTGCATGATTGTTCCTCCGACGATGTTTCAACATAGCGCAATTACTAACTAATAAACGTGAAATAGACATAAGTTATCGATTTTCTTCGTATTTCAAATATAAACGCTGATTTAACTAACTAATTTCGCTTGAAAACATAGCATTACGTAAGCCCGTCAAAAATTTTAGGTTAGAAAATAAAGATCACTATTTTATAACAATATTGTGATGAATTTAGCTTTAGAAATATAAAATTAGTATCAAAAGATAGATACGGATTGAATTTAGTATTATAAATAGTATATATCATTGAAATAATACAGAAAATTACCTAAATATCTCAGCGGAGTATCCCTGTAAATATCCTTCTCTGCCATGTTGATGTTTTTATCACAAGTATTTTGAAAGATAAAGTAATATCACAGATTCGATAATAAATTTAACAACAGCAAAGATTCACAATTATCAGCAATGTATTTCAATTGAATATGAAGGCCACGGTAATGAACATGGACAATATAAATAAATACGCCGAAAAGCAGCACTGACAGACGAACGTTACTTCAGCCACGACGCGCAGCCAATGTCAGCCATTTTTGTTTTTATTTCTGGGTGACCTTGGTCAGCTGATTCCTGTACCAGAGGTATATCGGAAAACATCGGAAGTTTTATTATTCTACAAAAATAATAATTACAAAATAATTTCCTTAATATTTTTCAAAAATATACGGGAAGTAAAGTAATACACTATTTAATTCATTATTTCTGTCGCAGATCATAGTCTCATCATAAAAAAATCTATGCAATGACAGTTTTTAGTTCAGTTCCTGGAAACTATTATTCTTCGGGATTCTCGCCTCAATTAAAGCGGTTAATTACGTATCATAAAAGTAAGTTAATACCACAAGGATTTCCCTCTAATATTTGTTGCAACTACTAAGTGTCAGTGTTTGATATACGTTCGTCAAGTTTAGTAAGTATCGGATAGGTTTCCTGACAAACAAGCTCTGAAACAAGCAAAGCAACTGAAATACCGGCCCTAAGAGTGATTTTATAACATACGCCAAGCAGCTTTGAGACCACAATAATATTACGATTTGCAGATTTTTATTATTAAAACAATGTTACAACCCCAACAAATGGAATCAATGTGTCGAACGTTTTTATTACCTGAAGGTAACACATTGATTTTGCTCAAAAATACCTACCCTTCAATGAAAATTGGATCGGATTTCTTCAATTTTTTTTTATTTGTTTATTTGTTATGAATTTATTTATTGGATTTTAGCTCGTTTTTTTTCTCAATAAATACTGCTAACTGTAGAGTTGAATATGCACAATCACGTCGTATTTGTATTTTTTTCTACTATTCCTAGGTTTTTCAGTATTGCCTACACAGGAAAACTACCAAGTACTTATAAATACATTTTAATGAATACGAAAACAAGCAGTACTTTGTACGAAATGATTTCCAAATACTTTTATTATTACTTCCGTGTCCCGCCATCCTTACGTACTAGGGACAATGCTTTTTAACTGGAAGTTCCGTAGTAAGGAAAAGGTGATTTATTTCCTCAGATTTTCATGAATAATATAATAATAATGATCTACTGAAGTTTCACGATATAACTGTGGAACACGGTGGTGCGCGGTACAATCAGAATAATAAATGTGCAATGCTTTATTAAATCTATAATACAATCCTGTCTCTTTAATTTGGCACGGGTTTCGTACCACGCTTCCCTTTTCCCTTTTTCCCTTGCGGCTTACCTCAACATGTGTTTTCTTACGTCAAATCTCGACCCGGTGACGCGTTGACGGCCACTGACGACATTTTGCAAAATGGCACGAGAACCCGCCAAAAACGCCGTTAAACTCCGCGAGCTTCCGTGCCCGAACGGTCAACGGTCGGTCCGGTCCGCAAAACGGGTTTATTCGCCATTAAAATACGATTTTCCGGTCTGCCTGACGTTTGGAGGTTAAGTGAAAAGTGTGTGAAAATTATCGATTTTCCCGCGTCATTTTTGACAGCCCACAAAGACATATAAGGATGTGATCTTCAGAAAATAAACAAGTAATTTTTATTCATAAATCAAGTGCAATCAGTCTCCCTTTTTGTTTTTAAATAATAGAAATTGAATTGAAAAACATCATCACAAGCGAAACGACTGGTATGAAAATGAACGATTTATTGAATTTACTAGTCTATCGATTGTTTTATCAAATGGACGCTAATTGGTATTTTTTGTTATTCTTTTGCACTGGTTAGATACTTTTTACAATGCTAGGTACTTTTTTTTTCGTTGGTACTTTTTTACATCATTGGTTACCTTTTTCTAAGTTAAAACTGCAAAAATAACGAATGAATAAAGAACGTGTTCATTAAACAATCGTTAGGTAAGTAATAGTACGAAATACCAATGTACGTTAGGGTTCTATGTTCTATTACGAGCATCGACAGATAATGCACATAAGGTTAATGTTGTAGGTATTAGGTAGATGTAGGTAGAAAATATGATTTACTCGCAAATGCAAGAATGCATACAAATCAAGAGCGCACGTTTGAATGTATTTGTGACAGTGGTTCAAGCAGGTTTGAAATAGTTGGGAAAACCCGCCCGCAGTCCCCCCTTATCCAGCAGAACACCACTTCACAACCAAGAATCTCTCAAAATTATTTGCCCGTACCTATAAATGTAACGTTTTTATGGTCGAATTATTTTAGGTAAGGACAGCTTGGCAATAAAATGTACACATTAAATAAAGTGGAACTAATTTTTTTCATCATTATGGCACCACTGAGCTACTCAATTTGTCTTTGAAATTTGTTCTACAAATGGAGTTTCTCATTCGAGTTTGACATTTCGTTTTATATCCAACTCGATTACATGTATCATTAATAATTTTGATCTGTGAATTAGATTTAGTTTTATTTTGATTGAACATCTAATAAATGGGTATTTTGATTCATGCATTTCAGAAATACATAAAAATCGCCTCCCCATGTAATTATCTTCCTTGCAAAGCGTTAAATAATAAAAAGTTTAAGTATATATAAAATTGTTCTAGAATAATGTAGAATCATCTCCTTTCGGAAAATACTTACCACTAATTTCTGAAGACCGTCTGGTAATACTAAAAATATGCATTTGAACCATCGTGCTTTTTTAAACTTATTTTAATTTTACTATGACCTATCTTAGTGTTGTCATTTAAAAGCTTTTAAACGATCGTAGCGGCCTCAATTTTTGCCAAACTTTTAAATGTTACACTGTAAGTACCTATTAATCCCTACCCGGCTTCGTTCGAATTTTAACAATATTTTCGGTAAGTATTTACTTACATCACAGCACAATGGAAAACCATGGAACAAACAATACGGTTTCTATGACAATTAGGTGGATGTTACAAAGCTCCATAGCTCATGGATCTGATGAATTCCTCATTCGAGTTTATCCAGCTGAAAAAATCAGTGGAAAGAATAGCACTGCAGGCAGAAAAATTTCATATTTTTCACAATGTATGTCCCAATTACGTCTATTACTTCTAATCTGTCTTCTTCAACCTACTACTTCTTCTTTTTATTCTTCTTTCTTCTTCTTCTATTGTATAAAGAATAATGTCCCGGGCAGGCGGGTGTGTATTTGTTTTGTATACAAATCTACAGATTTATTCAGAGCTTAATGAAATTTTCCACACTTGACCTACAAAACAAGAGGAAGGCCACTGTCTATATGAAATTTCTAAAAACTACCCCCTTACCTCTTTCCTACCCTTAAAGCCAAATTTTGGCACTTCTTGATGATATGTTGCACACGTGACGTTCAAAATAAGAGGAAAATTACTGGGTAAGGGGTAGGGAGTAGGAGTGGGAGTAGGAGTAGGAGTAGGGGTAGGAGTAGGGGTATGGTAAGGAATTATAAAACTTTACTTCAAACTATTAATAACCCCGGGTTACGCCGAGTACTCCAGCTAGTGTTGAATAAAATTATTCGTCTGCCAAAACGTATAATATGTCGCTTGACCAGATTTAAAAGAATTTCTTTAATTATTTTTATTGGACACATAGATAAAGGCGTTGATTAATATTATTTTTATGGGATTTGTGATGCATGAAGTAGATGAACCAGAGTGATAGATACTCTCAGTATCGCCCTGTGGAAAACTTTCCTCTACACCATCGTCTTCACTTTCCCCCTGCATTCACCCTCACAACATACCTCAACTGAGGATGCAATCTTAGAGTAACAATATTATTACTCTAAGGATGCAATATACCATTGATACACAACCTTTTTAGCTGGAGGGCCAAATTATCAATTATCAATTTGCTTGCGGGTCGCAGGGATGGGGCGCTTACAGCTTGACAAGGTTAACTTTCCAGTCGGTGGCTTGTAGATTTTTTAAATTTGTTTGATGTGAATACAGTACAAATGTCTTATCTGTCCGGAGCCAGTCGATACATACCTATTATTAAAAAAAAAACTAGATACCTACATAAAATATCGTATTTCATAATAAAAGACTTCAGTCTGACATTTAATAGTAGACAAAAATTGAGGGTGCTGCGATCGTTTAAAGGGTTTTAAAACGTAACACTAAGATGACTCATAGACAGATTAATTAATGTAAATTTAAAAAAGCAGAATGGTTCAAATGATTTATTTTTTTTACTTAAACAAACGGTGTTCACAAATTAGTGGTACTTTCCGTAAGGAGATGATTCCACATCGTATTCTAAGATAACTTTATGTCTAAACTTTGTACATTATTTAACGCTTTGTTTGCCAAGCGATTTTTCTGTATTTCTGTAATTTTGTGCTTCGATATAAGCATGTATTAGACGTTTGACAAATAAAAACAAAATCTGAGTCAAAGATCAAAATGATAAATTTAAAAATAAAAATAAAAACATTATGATGTTCTGTCTTGTTTCTTTAACCCCTTCAGTAATCATTAAAAAATAAAAATGAAAAAACGAAAAAAAACGCCTTCTTTTATGAATGCATTTTATTTACTGAACATATATATCCTCTATAAAAGCCATTTCCGGCCCAAAATGATACTGAAAGTTGATATTATGGTACATCTGTCTTTTGTCTCTCTTCCACATACCATAAATCGTATTTATTTTCGCCCGAATATATTCGGGAGTGGTCTTTTCTGCAGGTAAAGTTCGCCCGAGTTATCTCGGTTGTGCGAATTTTGGCACATAATTATCGCCCGAGCATACTCGGGCGTGATCCTTGAGCGGTTAAAGCGAACTATAGAATGCGAAATGTGAAAACATTTCAATGTGAAGAACACATTTCAATGTGAAAAACACATTTCAATGTGAAGAACACATTTCAAAGTTTTTAATGAGCAGCTTGGTGTTGCTGTAGTGCTAACATTTTGTAATTCCAAAATAATGAATATTTCCAATTAAATGCCTTATCTATAAGTCTTTAGATGCCATACGAAAATATAATTTTTCTTTTAAGATTTATGATCTGGGTTTTCAAATAAAATTTGGTCCGGTAACCTTTTGTATTTAATAAAGCAGCCATAAAACGAATAAAAAGGTACAAATTTTCCATCGCTAAGGTCAAAACAATAAATGCTGTCGATCCAAGCTGAAATTTCGGGCCGCGGTTTGTGCATCACTGCCATATACTCCCTGACTTCGGATAATTGGGATCAGTTGGGACTCTTGTGCTGTATTCACAATAAAAAGAAAACTTTTTTTTTATTGTTGAATTAGTTTAAAAAAATTAATAATATGATTCAAGAGCCCATTCTGCCCGATTGTTTGATACGACACTGGAATTACCCCACCATTTAATATTATTATGAAACTTAAACTGTATAAATTATTTAAAAAAAAAACTGTATTTAATGCCTGCATATCCATTCATCATCAGTAAACAATTGTTTGCATATCCCACGACCTGTTCAAATTGGCTCCCTCTCGATTATTGTTTATTTACTTTCGGCTAATTATTAATTCCCACCGCGATTATTTAGACTGTTTAGCGCTGTTTACAATCTGCATTGCGCGGGTATGATACTGGGAGTAGAGATTGCAATCCGTAAAATCCGGATTTAAAAAAAAATCCGGATTTTCGGATTATACACACAGTGGAAACAGAATCCGGTTTTTCATTTATGTTATCCGATGTATTTGGATTTTAACATTTTGTTATTTTCAACGAAATGTCCTATGAAATGAATAGATCCAATAAGCTAACAGGCGTGCAATACTTACCTAACATGTAGATATTTCTAAGACATGGATTAATAAAATTGTACTAATTAATATGGTTGTTAACCCAATAATCTAATGTTCACATTACGCACAAATACAAAAATTAAATGCATGAAAGAGAAAGAATATCGATCCTTATTACATAGACAGAACAAAATTTTGTTTTGTCTAAGCCAAATTACGGATTCCGTCTTACTTATTAGAATCTTACGCGCCCATTCATCGTTGGTATAGTTCAGCCGGCCTTTAGCCCGGTTTAAGACCGTTTTAACCATACACACACTGGGGTAATAATTCAAATTATTCACTATTCCGACCTTACGCGCCGCGTAGTATTTATACCGCGATTATAATTGAGGGGGAGTGGCGTGCAGTTCATAAAGGCTGAAAAGCTGTACCTACCCTAAGAAAAATGATCCATAGAATTAATGTTTAATTGGCTTGGGTAGAGGAGACTTTGAAAAATGATTAAATAATGCCAGTAAAATTTATTCATACCTATTATTCAAAGCACACTTAGTAGATAGATTAAAAAAATAATAATAATTACAAAATATTACACCACGAATAACTGAAACATTTGGTTTCTTAGAACAGGCAATCTACCTAGCTAGGAACTGTTGATTTAAGACATAATAACACCTGTACACATTTGAATTATTTTCAGTTGTCTAAATATTCCTAATTGCAATTAGTTATTGCACTATATGATGTGCTATCTATTATATCTATATATATATGTACTCGTATATAAAAATCAATGCAACTTTGTTTGTTTCTTTATCCTCGATGTTCTCGAAAACCACTGGACCGGTTTCGCTGAAAATAACACAGTTTGTTCTTATTAGTGCCGGGAAGGTTTAGAAAGAAGTCCAGAAATCCAGTGTTTAAAACTGTTGCTATAACGCTTTAAAATTACTATGAAAAATATTGAACCCGCCATGTTCTAAAGGCGGTTAGCCCATTGATATACCACTCTGGTTAGCCACAGATTACACATTTTTTTTTTTTTTTTATTTTATTTAATATAATAATTTTTTTTACAGAGAGTATATAAAAATAAGACATGATTCATATAGTGTAACAAAAAATATATTATAGCTATTCCTCACCATAAAGAAACAAGGTTCTTGTGTTTGGTGAGTGATTATCACTTAATTAATCAAATCATAACTTAAAGTATTGTTGTACAATAGCAGGAAAATATGAATTTGTCGTGTAAATTTTATAATTTATCACTAGTAATAGTATTAAAGAAAATGAAAAGAAAGTAGAAGAAAAGAAGAGAAGATAATAATAAAAGACAAAAAAATCTAATAATAATAAAAATTAAAAAATATTTTTTTTTTTTTAAATTGTTACAGTAGTTTGAGGTAATTTTTTAATCTATGTTGAAATTCATGGATATTTTCTATAATTTTAAGATCAGTTGGCAGATTGTTAAAAAAAGTTATTCCTAGATATAGGTATGTGTTTTGCGTGTGCTTAGTATTGAATGGCGGGATTTTAATGTTTTGCTGATACCTTGCGGATATATTAAATTGTAATTTATTTAACGTTTTTTCTTTAAAGATTTGAATAATTGCATATTTTTTATAAATTTTATCTACTGTAGGTACATTGAATATTGTAAAAAGCTTTTCAGTGGAAAATGATGATGGTTTTTTAAAATTACCTTTATTATCAATCTTTGAATTATTTTAAGTGGACTTAAAATATTATCATATGTTCCCCCCCAGCCAATAATTCCATATTGTAAAATAGACTGAACAATTGCATAGTACACTCTTTTTAGGTTTTCTAGTCTAAGAATATTTCTTAGTCTTATAAATATATATATACATTTTCTAATTCGTTTAACAAGTTCACAAATATGTGTTTTCCATTTAAAATGCTGGTCTATATATACACCAAGGTATTTAATTTTGGAAGTTGGACTAAGTATTGAACATGCTTGATTACAATTGATTCTGTTGCAGTTACTTTGGTGTATTATAATTTTTATTTCTGGTTTTGATTTAAATTTATTGATAGAGAAAGGAATAAATTTTGTTTTTCCAGTGTTAAGGGAGAGTAGATTATTATCGAACCAATTTTTTAATATATTAATATCAGTATTTGCTAGCTTGTTAATAGAATTCCAGTCAGTACCTTCAATTATTATGACAGTGTCGTCAGCATAAGATATTATTTTTCCGTTTAGCTTTTGCATGAATATGTCATTTACATAGATGATAAAAAGTAGAGGTCCCAGTACTGTACCTTGAGGTATGCCAAAATTACTTGTTTTTTTATGACTAAGTACCTCGTTTATTTTTACCACTTGAGGACGTTTGAAAAGATAGCTTTTTATCCATTCTAGAGCTGTACTATTTATTCCAATGTTGCTTAATTTAATTATAAGTTTGTCATGAGATATGCTATCAAACGCTTTTTTGAGATCTATAAAAATTCCAAGGCATTTTAGTGATTTATCTAATGAAGTGTGAATAAGACTAGTTAATTTTGAAATTGCATCCTGTGTGCTTCTACTTTCCATAAAGCCGAATTGATTTTCGTGAATTATGCTATTACATTTTATAAACTGGTTAAGTCTTTTTTTACAAGTTTTTCAAAAATTTTTGCAATATTTGAGATTACTGAAATGGGACGGTAATTATTAACATCTTCAGGATTACCAGACTTAAATATTGGAGTTATGGTAGTTTGTTTGTAATTACATGGAAATACTCCGCATTGGAAACTTGTGTTGATTATATGCATTAACGGTTTAGAAATTTTGTTTTTAATATTTTTTTAAATGTTAATTGTAATTCTATCAAAACCTGGGGCAGAGCCTCCTTTCATGCCGTTTATAATAGTTACTATTTCGTCCTCTGTGGTGAGTTGAAATGTTGACATTTTATTTTAACATCAACATTACAGTCTGGAATTGTTATATTTGGATCTTTGTGTATGAGATTAGCAAGATTTTCTCCTATATTTGCAAAGAATTCGTTAAATATATTTGCAGCTTTTAAAGGGTTCTCTTTGCAACATGTTTCCGAATTATCATGAATAATAGTGCTGATTTCTTTGTTTTTATACTTTTTTTTGTCCATTATCTCATTTATAATCGTCCATACTCCTTTGTCATTTTCAACCTGTATCAACTTCTGTTTGTAATAGCTTTCTTTTGTATGTTTTATGATATATGAGAGTTTATTTTTATATGCTTTAAAATGTTTCTGTAAATGTTCATTATTTGGTTGTTGATTAGTTAATCTATAAAGAGCTTGCTTATGACGTACGGATACTATTAAACCGTGAGTTATCCATGGTTTTATAGGTTTGAAGTTAGGTAGTTTGGATTTGGATATAACATTATTTGTTGAGTCATTTATGAATTTAGATAATTTTTCTTCAAACATTTTACAACAAACATTGACATCATTACATTGATATAAATCAAGCCAATTTTCTACTTCTAATTTACATTTTAACGTATCCATGTTAAGTACTTTTTTGAAACATTTTCTTGTTTAAATGGTGGAAAAGTTGGATTACAGAATTTATAATTGAATATACATGAATAATGATCAGTGATAGTTGTATGAATGACAGCGGATATAATATTTTGGATATCAGAAATATTTGTAAATATATGATCTAAACATGAAGGTCGTTGACCTCGAACGTTAAATATGCACTGCCAATTCCAAAATATACACTATCAATGTCAAAATATGCACTATCAATGCCAAAATACACACTATCAATGCCAAAATATGCAGTAACAGTGCCAAAATATTTGCACAAATTACATGATAAAAACATAATTTATATTTTAGAATAATAATAATTGGATAATTTGTATAGCACCGTTTTGTAAAAAAATCACCTCAAGGGCACTGTACAAATATTACTTCATATTCTCTATCTGATTATGTACAAACAGATACGGAAAAACATACTTACCTGGCAGGTCGCTTCAGATGAACACAGTTTTACCAGAAAATTTAAGCTAGGAGAAGACATGATTTTTACAATTGCTTTTTTATCCTTTTCTATTGATATTACATTTATTGGAAGATTGGTGGCACAAGAAGAGTTGGTATTTATTTGAAATATTTATAATTATTAGGAGAAAATTTATAAAATGACCCGTTTTTAATAGATAATATCATTTTTTACACTTTTAGTTATTTACAGTGTTGTGGGCTGTGGACGCATTTACGCATTGATGCGTGAAAATAGCCTTTTCTATAAGTAACTTTAGGTAAACACTAACTGGCTAGACTAGCTAAGCAATTTACGTGTGCATTTCTTCCATTTATGGATGTGATTGTCTGACAAGATGAGTTTTAAGTTTAGCTCCGAATTCTGTCGAGTCTTTGATCATGCGGCAGTTTATTCCAGGCTTTAGGTCCAGACACTCCTGCAGCATGATCACCAAACTTAGTATCAGATGTGCGCTTTGGTTCCTTCAACCTCCCGATAGATAGATGATGACGCTGCTGACCTAAGGGTGGACTGCCGTGAATTGGTATTTTCAGGAATACACAGTTCCGATAAGACAGAGCCATTCTGTTTAGTGACTTAAATACCATCCAGCAGAGTTTAAACTGGATTCTTTCAGGACATTTGAGTCAGTGGCGATTTTTGAACCCGGGGAATAATGAAATTTAAACACTCTTATCTCTAATACAAATCTCATTTTTTTATTAAAAACGCATTGTTTTAAACCACCAATTTATTTTTAAATGAACACCAACTGGTTTCGCTTATCTCAAGCTTCATCGGGGTAAAATTTAAAACTAAACAAAAATACATATTGGTAGTATGCATTATTTTGTGCGGTTTTTTTTCGAAAATTAAGGCTTTATTGTGAAAAAATAGTTATACATTCAATGTTCAAAGTATAGTCCATGGGAAGCTACGACATTTGTCCATCTTTCTGGCAGTTTGTGGATTTCATCCCTAAAGAACTTCTCCGGCTTAGCGGCCAAGAACGAATCGAGCCAATTTTTGATAACCTGTTCCGAAGTGAAGCGTATTCCGGTGAGGGCATTCTGCATTGATCTGAACAAGTAGTAATCAGAAGGGGCCATCTCTGGGCTATAAGGCGGGTGAGGTAGAACTTCCCACCCACTGTTTTCCAAATAGTTTTTACCCGGTCCTGCAACATGTGGCCGAGCATTGTCATGATGAAGAATTATAGATTCGTGTCTAGTCGCATATTCTGGTCGTTTTTCCGCGATCGCTCTCTTCAAACGAATCAATTGTATTCGGTAGAGGTCCCCTTTGATCGTCTGACCCGATTTCAACAGTTCGTAATACAACACACCCTTGTGATCCCACCAAATACAGAGCATTACCTTGGCGCCATGGATATTCGGCTTTTCCGTGGATGTTGATAGTTGGCCGGGCTTCACATATGATTTCTTGGGTTTGGGGTTATCGTAATGAATCCACTTTTCATCACCAGTGACAATCCGATGCAAAAATGATTTCTTTTTGTGGCGTTCAAGCAACATTTCCGACATGCAGAATCGGCGTTCGACGTCTTTTGGCTTCAATTCATACGGCACCCAATTTCCAAGCTTTTGGATGAATCCCAATGCTTTTAAACGTCTGGAAATGGTTGCTTCATCAATTCCCAATGATTTTGCAAGTTCTTCTTGCGTTTGGCACGCATCTTCATCGGGCAATGCCTCCAATTCTTCATCTTCAAACTTTTTTGGCTGTCCGGGTCGATCTTCATCTTTGCCACTTTTAAACCGTGCAAACCACTTCTGGCACGTTCGATCAGCTAGAGCATGGTCACCATAAACCTTCACTAAAATGCGATGACTTTCGGTAGCACTTTTCTTCATGTTAAAGTAATGAAGAAGAACTCCCCGCAAAAACACTTTATCGACATTTTCAAATGAATAGAAAAAATTGTTGTTTACGCTTCAACCAAATGACATATACTTAAAAAGATGCGCAATGACAGTAGCTTTCAAATGAATATAGTCACGGGTGAACACGACGCGAAATAGTACTAGTAACGCCCTCTCTTAGAAAACCGCACGAATTAATGCATACTCCCAATAGAATGAGAATATATATATAGTTGGGATAAAAAAAGGAAAGAGAAAAAAAATAAAACGAAGCAATGGAACGGTGAGACAGAGATATGCTTACATGTAACAGAATGGGACAACACATAAAAAAGAAAGAGACAAAAAGACAAAGAAGGGACTAAGGAAAAGAGGGAAATTTTGAATTAACGGAAAATATATCTAATATGTGTAAGACAAATTAAGTTGATTATTAAAAATATCACTATCAATTTTAATGACTTTATTTATTTCTAAGGCTTCTAAATTATCAAATCTAATGAAAAAACCATTTTTGTGTAAAATTGGCATATCTCAACTATATATATATATATGCTCAATCTATGTATTTTTGTTTACTTTTAAATTTTACCCGGATGAAGCTTGAGATAAACAAAACCGGTTAGTATTGATTTAAAAATAAATTAGTGGTTTGAAACAAAGTGTTTGTTTTATTCAACAAATATGTAAAATCACAAAGTAATTGCTTTCTATGAAAATATATATTTTTTTATATTGCCAAAATGAACTGATCCAAAAAATAACCCGTTTCCTCAGAAAAGACAAAAATATTGATAATTTCTAGTTTGACAAGCTCTTTATTTTGAAGAATAAAATGGCTGAAATATGTATTCATCACGAAAAAGGCTCAAATATGCACTAATGACCAAAAAGACTCATATATGCATTATGTTCACGGAGGGGCGAGTTCCCTGTTTTGCAGCCCTTATAAGATCCAGGGTGGCTGGAACGAAGGAAAGAATAAACAGGTCCGGAAATAAAACGAAATAGACATTTTTAATGACACAATTAATCAATTTTAAAAAAAAGTTTTGCCATTATTATCAAACTGATAATGTGAGGATGTCCTTTATTAAGTACCAAAACAGTATACCATCAGCACAGGTGACAATAAGGAGTTAGTTTATACACCTACTTATAATATTTTTTCGATCTTTCACTTTTTGCCAAGTAATAATTGTTGTTTATTGTACTTATTGAGTATTATGGATTTTTAAACATTCATGTATGTAAGTTTTGGGCATATTACCTGTTTTATGTACTAAAATAAAATGAAATAAAACATCCTCATTACGGAGCCTGCCTCAGTCCAGCCTCCAGCATCAACGCATACTGGAGAAAGATATTGACCCCTCACAATTTAAATGCCACAGCACCTCAAAGGCTTTATTTTCATGTACTCATTTATTTTTAAAGTTTTGTACGTAGTTTGTATATTCTTATAAGTATTGTATGGAATTTGTGGGACCGCACTAACCTTCCCACATACCGGAATAACATTTATTATTATGCAATGCAGATGCATATAATCTGATGTCCAATAATTGAGCACAAATTATATTTAGTAAAGATGTATTTCTTTCAAAACAAATTTTGTGATTAATGTTACAAAATCATGAAGAGGCCTGTTCAGGGTCAAACTTCTTCCATTCCCCGGTAAATTGTAACACTTTCTTTGTTTGGACTTCAAAGTTCTCCCTCTGAGGCTTCCTCCACAGGCTGTGGTCCAAGTCCAACATGCCCCCGACTATTTCCTAGAAAACAAAAAAATTATGAATGAATTAAAAATTATTTTGTATTCACCACTTTATTAATATACACATATCTCTACATCTTTCGAAAGCGACGCTTTTTTCATCAGGAATACATAGAATACTAAAAAATAATAATGTCAAGTATAGACAAATTATAAACATAAACAAAAATTGATTAAAGTAGGAAAGTAATTAATCAAAAATGTTAATAAAAAATTATTATAAAACATTGAATAACAAATTTGTATTTGAAATTAAAAAATAAATTATTTTTATAATTAATATTAATATGAAAATAAATTCAAGAGATAGCTATTTAAATTTTTTTTTTGATTATTAATTAAATTTAATTCACTATTAATGCTTTATCTGATTTCTAAAATTACAAATTTGTCTAATTGTAAACAGGTTGTATTTGTATTTAAAAATTTTAAACTTTTATTTATATCAAAAGAATTATTGGTTTCTAAAATATGATTTGCAAATTCAGAATAATTGTTATTATATAAACACGTTAGGTGTTCCTTAACTCTAATACTGATATTTCTACAAGTCTTTCCTGTGTAAAAATAGTTGCAATCGTTACAAATTAATTTATATACCCCCGATTTATTTAAAATATTATCTTTATCTTTGATATTTAAAATACAATTTTTTTTAAATTTATTATTAGTATAAAAAGCTGGTTGGATAGTATTTGGTATGTTTTTAATTATTAAATTTGAGGTATTATTATTTAAAAACAATATTTTTCTCCGCTGTTTACTAACATCAGTTATAATATTATGCCAAAACAATCTCGGTCAATAATTTATTATAAAACACACAAAATACGGTTATTGGCGCGACCGGGACTTGACATATCTGCAAGCTGGTGGTCTGCTCTTCAGGGCCAGTTCCACGACATCTCGCGCCCTGTGCAGTAAGTTCCGATTGCGCCCCCCGTTTCGAATGATTGAAAAACAACCCCCAAAATATGTCTTCAAACCAGTTCCAAAATCTAGTAACTGCAAAGTCAAGTTAGGGACAGGAATATCGACCACGTCTAACTGTGTATTTTTGTTCATCTATAAATAATTGGAGCCTTCTGATTGATTGTCGGCTGCGGAACGCGGTGATTTTAACGTAAAGCACATGAAAATGATTCATGGAAACATAAGCTTTACCACCGGCTAACTATTAAACCATTTATAAAAAATTTGGGTGACAAAAACTCCTTCCCAACTAACTAACTAACTAACTAACCATCACGCCTTTCCGCAGGGGTAAGCAGAGAGGACGGACCGCTAAACAACTCGATGTTGGCATATACTTCTTGCTTCATTCACATTCATACAACGCCTCATACATTCTCTGTTATTCCGACTTCTGACATGGCCCGACTCGAGTATTTGATTCACTTGATCATGCCATGTCTTCCTCGGGAGTCCCCGGCTTCTTCTTCCATTCACATTTGCGTCATATATTCTCCTTACACTTCTCTCTTCGTTCATTCGCTCTACATGCCCAAACCATCTAAGCGTCCCTTTCTTAATCTTGCTCACTACGCTTACATCAACCTTGCATTCTTTACGAATCTCAACATTTTTCACACGATCATATATGGTTTTACCACACATTCATCTCAGAGATCTCATTTCTACAGCATTCAGTCTACTTTCATCCTTCCTCTGCCAGTTCCATGCCTCACTGCCATACATCAAGTTGGTATCAGCACTCCATTGTGGACTGCTAGCTTCGCTTCCTTGGACAACTTTTTGTTTGCGCCAACCGCGTTCAGTCCTCCGTTAATGGAGTTTCCTGCATTCACCCTTCTTTCAATATCCCTATCAGTCTTTCCATCTTTCATAAACATACTTCCCAAATACACAAACTCATCAACCTATACATTCATCATTAGCTCATTCTTCATACATACTTCGTTCATCCTAGATACGAGGGACTGTAGATCTTCCATACTGTTAGCAATCAGCACCGCATCATCAGCACACAACAGGCAACATACTTGCAGACTACTCATTTTCGCGCCCAAGCCCACCTCTTTCAATTCTTGCATACAATTATCCATGTATAGATTGAATAACCACAGTGACATTACTCAGCCTTGCTTAACACCTTTTGTGATGTCAAACCACCCCGTAAAATCACCATTTGCCCTAACACATGCAACGCTTCCCTCACACAGAGATGCGATTGCCTGTTAAGATTTGTATTCACACCATACTTAGACAACTCCTTCCATAACTTTTTTCCGTCAACTCTGTTGTATGCTTTTTGTAGATCTACAAAAGCACAGAAAAGTTTCTGTTTTTTTGCCAGAAAATTCTCTGTGAGCATACGCAACGAGAAAATCTGATCCATGCACCCCCTTCCACTCATAAATGCACCTTGCATATCCCATATTTTATCCTTTGTTTTCATTTGTATCCTTTCAATCAATATCCTACCATACAGCTTTCCAACTGAACTTAGCAGGCTAATAGCCCTGTGATTTCCACATTCAATGCGTGACCCTTTACCTTTGTAAAGAGGCATGATCACAGCCCTTCTCCAATCTAATGGGGTGTAACCCTCCTCTAAACACTGGTTAAAAAGTTTGCATAACCATGTGAGAATTATACGGCTATTTCCTTTAAAGTATTCGGCAGCAATATTGTCGAAACCAACAGCCTTACCATTCTTCATACGTTTAATTGATCTTTTAATTTCATCCATGCTAATTTTGGGAACATTCACCCCATCGTCATTCATACCTGACTCACCACTGGAATCACTATCACTAGGGTTGCTTTCGAAGACGTCTTCAAAGTATTTCATCCATCTCTCTTTTATTTCTTTCTCATTCGTCAACATTTTTCCATCTTTCGATTTTATCACTTTCACACATCCACTTTCTGGACCATTCCGGGACCTTTTGACCTCCTTCCAACAGTTTAATATTTTCTTGGAAGTGGTTTGTCATTTTAATCCCCTTTTCCTCTTTCGGGCGTTTCTTTCGTTCTTTCGCTCCATCATGTACTCTTTTCTTGCATCCCTTGTAAACTTCTTTCGCTCTATCCCTCTCTTCGCTAGAAGCACTGCCAGTCGCTATCAGACATAACCACGCTTTCTTCTTCTCTGACACCAGTGCTGTAATCTCATCATCCCACCATGCATCACCTTTCTTCCTACCTTGCGTACTTATTCCACATACCTCTCTAGCAGATTCACAGAAGCACACTTTTATGTGGTCCCATGTTTCGTCTATGCTTAGACCGTCCATTACCTTAACATTCAGTCTCATCTCTACACAATTCTCATACTTACTTCTTGCGTTATCGTTTTGTAGTTTTTCCCTTCCCATGCATTTTTAAAATAAAAGACATAATTATCCCATGTGATGGGTAATTTTTTAGATGGTTTAGGGAATATTTTAAGTCAATTTAAATACAATCTTTATTTTGAAGGCGCCCCTCAAAGATTGCGCCTATGTTTTTTGAATAGTATGAACATATGGCAGGTCCAGCGCTGCTACTCTTGGAGCTTTTGCACCGACTTGTCATATTTCTTCACTACATTATGGTATTTTTGAAATCATCAACAGTTTTAAGTTTTTACCACGAGAGGTATCTATCTACCTTTATTAAATATATTAAGTTACCTGGGCAAAATTCAACGGGAACAGTTGCTGGTCTTCAATGATGTGGGCGAACCCGGCGTCCATTCCAAAATCAATCCAGAAGTAGGGTAGCCCCTTGGGAACGCCCCTCCGCACATCCTTGCCCCGCAGGTCCACCACCTTCTTGTTGTTGGACCACTCCGCCTCGCACTCCAGCAGCGCCTTCTTGAAGTAGATAGGAGCTGTGTCGCCCACGTCCCGGGGCAGTGGCACGCACTGGATCACTACATGCGGCAGTTTGTGGAAGTAGACCACTGTTTCGAAGAAGACCACGTCTTCATCACGGGAATTGAACATGCTCGTGAGGGCTCGGCGATACGACTACAAAAAGGATGAAGATTTATTATAAACATCGATTCTTCTTCACTTTTTAAAAAAGAAATACAAACATTCCAACGTTACAAACAACCTGACAATATAATTAATAATTCCTTCTATGAATGATATAATTGTTATGACATCATTATAAGCAGAAAACATTGCTTGGTCAATGATGGAGTAAGCAGTGGGAACCCAACAAATGTGTTGCGAGAGCGCTCACCAACTAACCGATGAATTCTGAATTGTACATACATTTATATTTTATGAAGAATTAATAAATCGTTCAGCTACCGAAGTAAATAACTAACCATCATGCCGTTTCTCCGCAGGGGTAGGCCAAACAACTCGGTATTGGCACACAGTCCTTGCTTCAGACAAATTCATACATACTCTTTTATTATTCTGACCTTGACGTGGCCCGACTCAAGTATTTGATTAACTGAGTCGTGGCATGTCTTCCTCGGACGTCCCCGGCTTCTTCTACCATTCACATTCACGTCATATATTCTCCTTACACTCCTTTTGTCGTTCATCCACTCTACATGCCCAAACCAACTTATTGTCCCTTTCTTAACCCTTACCACTCCTTTTTCGGTTGCCTGCCGACATCACTATTTGTATGCTACAACTCAGCTGTCGGCTGGCGGCCGACAAGATAAGACGTGCGCGCGCGGTGTATTTTAGAGCGCAAAACTTGACATGTGACGTTGTTTCTTGTGATTATTCGATAAAAAACATTTAAATTCACGTTTTAATAAGATTTTGACTGTTTTCCGTTTTTGTTTTACTATAAAATAACACTTTTGTAACTGCCTATCAATAAATTAATATTTTGACATTATTTAAATTAGAGTTGGCTGACAACAAATATTAAAAAATTGTAATATGCAAGCACTGAACAACCATAAATTCATTTGAATTATATTCTTTTTAGATATGCCAACACTACAAGACAAAAGGCGATCAGCCTGCCCTCTTTTGTTTGTAAAACAAAATCTTCATTCGCTTTCCTGCCTCTTGCTGAAACGGTCGTGTTGTAGAATTTACTAGTAACTTGTTGATTCGCATATTGCATCACTCCTAGTTTATTATTTACCTTCTGAACTTTGTACGCGTTGAGAAATAAATCAATCAAATGGTGACCCTTCTTTTATTAATATCTCCGCGACAAACTTTAACGAAAGCGCTTGGTAAGTATTGGTAAGTATACACAATACCGCGCACACCGTCAGACACGCGTAATACAAATAATCGATCATTAAATAAAATAACATTAAATCGTTTAAATCTTAATCGTTAAAAAATAATGGAGTGGTAAGGGTTAATCTTACTCATTACGCTCACATCAGCCGTGCATTCTTTACGAATCTTAACATGTTTCACACGATCATACATTGTTTTACCGCACATTCGCCTCAGAGACCTAATTTCTACGGCATTCAGTCTACTTTCATCCGTCCTCTGCCAGTTCCATGCCTCCCTGCCATAAATCCATTATTGTCTGTTAGCCTTGCTACATTTTCCACATCCTGCTTGGGATTGGGTTGGTATTAGCACTCCATTGTGGACTACATTGTTCTGTTACAACTTTTAATTATATTACCCACACACTATGTGGTTCCCATTTTTTATTTAAATTAGCATACACATTCGTAAAAAAATTAATTATATTATATGAAATTTTTTGTAAATACTATGAGGAAAAGGGAAGGAAATAAAATAATTCTAATGTAAAATATGAATTGATAGTACTAATTAACACTGATTCTATTTTAACTAAAATGTTTCTATTAGTTTATATTTCTTCAATTAATTCAAAATTAACACATTATTTCTTCAAATGATGTAAAATAACTTTGTGGAGTCATGTTTATTATTAAATCAGTAATAATTATTTGTTTAAAACCACTGTATTTAATATGTAAATATCCACATGTTTTGGGAGCAAAGCTCCCCTCTTCAGGATACACAATTTACCTACTAAAAATAATGACAAGTATAGACAAATAATAAGAAAATAGAACAAATTAAAACACAAACAAAAATTAAAAATAAGTGATGAAAGTAGGTAAGTAATTAATTAAAAATGTAAAAAATTAAAAAAAAAAAAAAAGATTTTTATTATTAATATAAAGAAAATAACAAGGAATAAAAATAAAATAATAATAGTTATTATTATTGAAATTTATACTGATAATATTATTAATATGTCTACATTCGGGTAATTGAATTATAGACGATTTCTTTATAAGACGTTTATTTTCAGACTTCAGAAGTTCAAGTTATACGATAGACAGCCCAGCCGACCAGCCCGCCATGCTACCAACCTCAACATCGTATTGACGTATGACAGATATATAACAATAATAAATGTAGTTATTAATGTGAAAACAAATTTAAGAGATAACTATTTAATTTATTTTTTTTATTATTAATAATATTTAATTGACTATTAACACTCCTGAAACATGTAGATATTTACATATTCAATACAGTGGTTTTAAACAAAGTAATTATTATTGATTTAACAAAGTATTGAGTTCACTCACCATTATTTCGGTCCAAACATCTTCATCGACCATAGTGGAGCAAGCCACGTGCCCCACAGTTGATATAAAGCAATGTCCTTCTGTGAGAGACTTCCGTGTTGGCAAGGCCACATACGCCTTGTTCCCCAGACTCACGATCATGTGCTTTATCATCTTGTCTGAATCTAAACAGTACTCGCAGCTGCCCAGAGTGCGTTGGGTGGATTTATGCTGCGATATCGCCTTGTTCAGATTCTGTTGATCTTTTTTCGCATCGGAGTGGTTTTTAGTGATGCTCTCAGCAAATATATCTTCTAGATCATCATTAGGATTTTTGTGTTTTGCCAAAATGTTGGCAAACTCTCGCTGGTCGTCATCTGCCGTTCCGAACTTCTCTTTTTCAAACTGTAAATACATCAAATATTTCACATTTAAATTTAACTTCCTTGAAAATATGCACAATTCGTAAATTCTAAACTAATGTTGTTTGACTGTCTTGAGCCGTGTTGCACAGAACAGTGTTGCAGTGTCCATCATCAAAGCAGATGATGCGCGAAACGTTGACTCAAGAAGGACGAGGAAGCAAAAAATGATTAACTACCCCAAAAGTCAAACAATATAATATTTATAATGCCATGAAAATCTTAGAAATATAAAATCTTACCATTTCTTTGAGTGTATGTTTGTCATCATCAGCGAAAAACTTTATTCTTTCTCCCTCAGCGTAGGTGGTGGCCTTTTTCCTACCCCCCTTGCTTCTGGGGTCTCCCACCTGCTGCGCCTTGGCCAGAGGTCGCGTGTTCCCTCGCTCATCCGTCATGGTCAACATCGTGGCCCCCTCCTCCTCCTTCTGACCTCCAGGGGGCCCCTCAGGATGGAGCTTCTTGTATATCCGCGCAGCTTCTAACTTTGCAGTTAGAGAAGCTATGACTTTAGAGTTGGCCATTATCTCCGCTTTAACTAATTTAGCCCCTATTGCATTCATCTGCTGGTCTGTTAAGTAGTCTGCATCATCTTGGGCTTCACTCTCGGCATTGGAATCTTTGTGTGTCGGACTTTCACGAGACGAAGATGCCCCATATTCTTTTGGAGATTTCTTTCTTCTGTTGTCGTTATTATCTTTTCTCAATGGTGAAGCAGGTTTATTTCTAGAAGATTGAGGTGATTTATTCCGAGAAGGCTGAGGCGATTTACTCCTACAGGAATCGGGTGATTTATTTACAATTTCAGTATTCTTTCTCCAATTTCTAGTGGGTTCACGATAATGAGTGTGGTCATCTCGCTCTGGTCGTTTTCCTCTCCTGTCGATATCTTGTCTACTTCTGGTGTCATCATCATAATCTGGCCTTTTAAACTGGGTACTTCTACGGTTGTCACTCTCATATCTGTTTCTACTATCATCCCGTCGGCTTTTGCGTTCATTGCTTCTACTGTTGTCATCATCATAATCTGGCCTTTTAAACTTAGTGTTTCTGTGATCATCATTATTGCTTCTGCTTCTACTTTCATCATGGAAATCTGGCTTTTTAAACTGTGTTCTACGATCATTATAATCAGGTTTCTTTATTTCATCATCTCTAGAACGACTAAAAGATTGCTGGTTCTCTGATTTAGCTGGTAAAGGTTTGTGTTCAGAAGGAAGTCCGGTGCCCCCATCTTTCCAGTAAGGATTAAGTTCCCGACTGCAGAGAGAAGGGTTGTAGGCGTCTATCTGACCCTTGGCTTTGGTTTCCTTGGGTTCCTCAGGTTGGAGGTCTTTTCGAGTGTATGTTGCGAAAGCTCCTGTCATACTCATCCAATTATCTCTATTCTGCTCTTTCGGCTTTTCAACCTCAACTGGAACTTTGATGGCTTTCTCCACCCAAGCATCATCTTCAGAACTACTGGAAGACTGGAATGAAATAATGTAACACTAATAACAGCCCTCTGCCTTAAAGTTAAACCTCCCCCAACTGCTAAAATTAAATACGTTCCTCGAATAAACTACACTAATTTACTTGAGGATTTGCATTAAAAAAACTGGGAAAACATATTTGACCAAATTGACACGGACATTGCGATGAAGAAATTCACTAGTTCACATTCATATATATCTAAACAGACTAGTAAGAAACTCATATCAAATAGTCAGTTTAAACTCACACCCTGGATCTCTCCTGGCCTTGTTAAATCTATTCACAGAAGGAACCAACTTCATGAAAAGGCGAAAAGGTGTCCAGATAACATTTCAGTTCAACCTCATTACAAAAAATACAGGAACTTACGTAAGAATTTAATTAAATCTACGAAGGAAAATTATAATAAAAAGTTCATTTATGAAAATACCTATTCTCCAAAACGTGTGGGAAGCGTTTCGTAATATTAGTAAAACAAAAAATAGTAAGTCTTCCGAAATGAAAACATTAAAAATCAATAACATAGACTCTTCCGGTCCCAAAAAGATGGTGAATTATGCTAATGAGTATTAGACATCAGTGAGAGCCACACTTGCAAAAACAATTCTCTTAAAATGTAATAAAACTGAAACTGATCTTGCCAAGTTAATCACCTCTAATCTCGAGCACAAAATAGACAATATCCAAACAACGACAAATGAAGTCTTAAAAATAATAGACGACCTAAAGACATTGAATGCTTGTGGACCAGATAAAGTCTCAAAAAATCTGCTTAAAGTAATAAAATCATTCATAGCACCTCCAATCACATTCATTTCTAATCTAAGCTTCCACTCGGGAATATTCCCTGATCATTTAAAACACTCAATTATTACATTGATTCACAAAAACGGAGATAAGTCGCAGATTCAAAAATACCGGCCAATATCTCTGCTAAATTCAGTCTCAAAAATTATTGAAAAAATTGTTAAGAACCGTCTCACCATTTACCTTGAACATAATAACATCCTTTCAAAGAGACAATATGGCTTCGGACCAGGATTAGGTACCGAAAATGCTATTGCTAAACTAACGAAAACCGTCTTCATTAATATCGCCGGAGGAATTAAATGCATCGAGATCTTCCTGGATTTAGCTAAAGCTTTTGACACCATCTCGCATAAAATTCTTTTGAAAAAAACTACAGCTAATCGGTATACAGGGCCAACTATTTAAATGGCTGGGTAGCTACTTAGAAAGCAGAAGCCAAAGAGTTATTATCAATGATACTCTAAGCGATCCAGCCAATATTGTATTTGGTGTACCACAAGAAAGTACGTTATGGCCTATTTTATTCAACATTTACATTAATGACCTATGTAACAATAACCTTGGCGATCATATCATCACCTTTGCTGATGATACAGTATTGATTTATGAAGGCAAAAGCTGGAACGAAGTTCATAGTAAATCAGAAATTGGTATAAACAAGGTTATGCAATGGTTAGACAATAACCTCCTTACTCTCAATACGGATAAAACCAAATACACACTTATTTCTAATTTTGAAACTGTCAATTCATGGTGAAATTCCATATCACGGGCATCGTCAGACTGGTACAATGAATACTAAATCTATGGTATATATAGCATCGAGGTGGGGGGGGGGTGAGTTCCCTGCTTTTCTAAAAGTTTCCTGTTTCTGTTGAAATGCAAGTTCTTGATGTCAGACAACTGTATATCAGGAAAATTGTATTACACACACATAAACAACGTCACCACTACCCATCTATTGACCACTATCACGACACCAGACACTCAAGAAGTAATCCAATAGTTTCAACAAAAACCATGACATCCCTTGCTCAAAGACAATTTTCATACTTGGACCAAAATTGTTCAACATCATACCCGATACATGGAAAACGAAAAGTACAAACATCCTGCGTAAACTGATCAATGTATGGCTTCTCCATTTAGGGAGGGTCAAAAGCGAACATATGCTCATCAATAGATATGTACAATTTTAATAAAGCCTTCATATGTAATTCATTATTACTCTACACTAAATTTTAAAAAATGCATATAATACTTTAAACTTTTATACTTTATACTTTAAGCTTTTATACTTTATACTTTAAACTTTTACATCTTATATGTAATTCATTATTACCCAACACTAAATTAAAAAATGCATATCATACTTTAAACTTTTATACTTTTTTACATTTCATATGTATTTCATTATTACTCTACAATAAGTTTAAAAAATGCATCATACTTTAAAAACAAAAACAAAAAAAACAACTAAATTTTTTTAAATATTTTTTTTAAATTTACTTTATGGATTCTCTTATATTCTTTCATGTATATGTATATTAATATGAACTAAAATGATCAATTTAACTGTTGCTAAAACGGGATTTGTTCCTAGTTGGACAGTCAAAGGCTTCTTAAATATTTTTGTAAAATAACGTGTTTCAAATAAATATTAGTATTATTATTATTATAACTATTTACTTAGCTCATAGGCAAACCTTTGTTGGGTTATTCATTGGGTAAATTAGTATCTTGTTTATTTCAGGATTTATTTAACTGGAAAAAAAATCATCATAACTTTTTTGAAGGCCCTGGTGGAAACAATTTCCCCCAGGGCCTGTTATCTTTGGGGATGCAGTGTGGAGACTTTTTGAGGACAGGAAAGATTGAACCTGAGTCTTTAAAGAGACCCACGCTGAAAAGATCAATGAAGCTAACTCCATTGAAATACCGATATTCCCACCTCTGCAAGACGAACATATTAATAATTATGATTTCAATTACCTTTCCGGATGAGCGGCTTCGCTTCTTTTTAGACTTATTTTTTTTGGATTTCTTTTCTTTCTTCTTTTTCTTGCTCTTGGTACTGCTAGACCCTTCATCCTTATCGTCATAAACATAGCCCTTCAGGGTTTCCTTACTCTTGTATGCAAAATCGTCCTATAAATAAAAAAAATAATCATTTGTTTTGTAAAAAACGAAAGATATTTATTAAACAAAAAATATATATAACCCACATCATCATCTAACAATTTTCGTTTCGCTGCAGATAATGCATTTTGGCTGTCGCTTTTTGGACGACTTGACATTTCGTGATATTTACAGATTGGCTACGCGTTTTATATGACAGATGAGAGCATAGAAATTCCAGGATGTGAAACTTAAAACAAGAGCTAGAGCATAGATATTACCCACAGATGGTGCAGAGTCATAAACAAGGATGAAACCTTAATAGACAATAAAATGTTTCTTGGTACCTACCAAAGAGAAAAAATCGCAACCTGCAAATAGTGGGAATATTGTCGTCAGCGGGTGATAGCAGACTACCGTTATTTGATTAGGATGGCAATGTACGCAGGATGGAACACCTACACGGACACCGGCCAGGTGTATTGCCATACAAATCAGGATTGGCCGGTAACCGGGAGTAGTCTGCCACTGACAAAAACTATTGAATATTACCCACATCAAAACAAAAAACATTAGATCCTTTTTTTTAAAAAAGACAAACCTGATGAATAACGTGGCAGTATTTGAAAATCTCTTACTATCATCATAGTTATCGAAAGAAGTTCCTTGTGTAGTGAAGAACTTAGCCAGCCGAGAAATTGATAGCACGACGCCTGGGTAGGACCTTGACGCGATGCCATCTCAGCCACTCTATGTATCTGATATTTCTTCAACTTTAAGTTTCTACTAGTTTATTTTGTAACTAACTAATTTACCTACTCTTATTTTTATCTTATTATTGTATGGAATATATTACCTATCTATGTAAAAGTAAATAATAAATAAGTCAATTAATAATGAGTTAAGTGGATTCCATATGGTGGCACAGGGTTTTCACGAAAGCCATCATGCCCTATCTCCGCAGGGGTAGTCAGGTAGGCTACGGAACTCTGTCTCGGCACACACTTCTTGCTTCATTCAAATTCATAATCGACTCAAACATACTCTTCTGTTACTCTAATTTTTAACATGGCCCAACTCTAACTAACTATCACGCCATCTCACCGAATGGGTAGGCAGAGAATATGAACCGCCACACAACTCGTTCCTGACACATTATGTCCATAGGTCCAAAATTCTGCAAATCCAGTCTTCCACCTCTTACCAGACCCGACAGCTCACTAGAAAACACCGCCACCGAAAAGACCAACCTATTAGGTAAAATGTTTGCGGAAAACTCGGCCCTCTATGATCAAAGTGCTATCCCGCCGTCGGTTCCTATTTGAAAAAGCTGAGGATCCGAGATCGGGATGTCTAAAGTGGCTTCCACACAACTGGTTTGCCCAATACTAAAAAAGTCGTCGCTTTGAAAGGTTCAACCATCCAGTCGTCCATTCCTAGTCAAGCCTACCAACTTTAGGAAAGGACGACCGGATGATCGAACCTTTTGACGATATGGCTTTTTAAATATCGGCCAAACCAGTCGTGTAGAAGGCGTATTACGGGCTAGACGTTAACAAAGCTAGTGAATACTTGCTCTGGCATTGCAAATGACCGCTTCAACCCGGCCAACTACCGCCCGATAGCAATCATATCAATTCTGTCCAAGATGATGATATGTGATTATCAACAAACAGTTCACATACCTCGAGAAGAACGTGATCAAGAGGGAGTGCGCATATTCTTTAAAAAAAAAATTTTTTTTTGTTCAAAGGGTTTATCAATTCTGTCTTTCTAATTGTGTTGGACGTGACCGTTATTATTATTATTAATTAATAAAGTAAAATAACTCGCCTTCTTTGGTTTGTGACCCTCGCCTACCCTGGGACCTTCCCCGGACTACCGCCACCTGCTGGACCCAGACCCATGCATCGTCAATCGTCACACGAACAAGGCCTTCACGAGCTTCATAATAATAATAATAATAATAATTGGATTACTTCTATACCGCCGTTTTCGTGGGAAAATCACCTCAAGGGCGCTTTACAATTAATTAAATAACATGTACAACCAATACCTTACAGCTAAACGTTATTACTAATGGCTTATAAGTAAGACTTATGGCTATGGACTAACTACTGAGACTTATAATTAGTGACTTACATCTATGGCTTATAGGTAGTCACTTACCAACTAAAAGTTATAGCTAGTGACTTACAATTTAGACTTAGTAGGTATAACTAGAATATAAACCTAACACATATATAAACCTAGTACACATTTAAAACTAATACATATCTATGACCAAGTGCATATTTTATATACAATACTGCAAAATGACGTACAACTATGGCTTAAAACTAGAGTCTTACAACTAACATACCTATTTATAATAATATAAATACCTGTATGATTATTGCTTGTGCTGTCAGTGGTAAAGCACACAAAAGTGTAATAATTTTTATTGAAATTAAAGAAGGTAATCTGGGCGGTAGAAGGTAAATAGGTATATAAGTAATTCTCTTGGACTGAGTACTCGAAAACACCATTAGACCAATGGGGTTGTTATTCTGGAAACGATAATTTAAAAAGATGAGTCTTTAGTTTTGCTCTGAATTCAGTAGAGCTGTCGATTTTTCGCAAATGTGAAGGGAGTTTGTTCCAGGCTGTTGGGCCTGCCACCGCAAAAGCTCGGTCTCCGAAATTGGTATTGGGATTGCGTTTAGGTACTGAGAGTCTTCCTATGGCCGTTGAAGACGCTGATCGAAGAGATGATTGCCTAGTGTTGACATCGTTTGGAGTGCATAGTTCCACCAAGTAGTGTGGTGCCATGTCGTGTATCGCCTTAAAGACCATCCAGCAAAGTTTAAACTGGATCCTGTCAGGACACTTAAGCCAATGAAGGTTCCGCAGATATTGAGATACATGGGAGTATTTGGAAACGCCGGTTATCAGCCTTGCTGCAGCATTGAAAACTGACTGAAGTCTGTCAGTATATATTTCGGGGAGACTTGCGTATATGCCGTTGCAGTAATCAAGTCGAGAAACAAAGTAAGAATTTACCAACATCTTTGTGCCATTAGCTGGAATATTTCTCCGTATTGATTTGATTTGGTGCAGGTGAAAGAAACCTGCGCTTACTGTCTTGTTAATCTGGGATTTGAGTGATAGATCTGCATCTAGATGCACACCTAGACGTTTAACGCCTGTTTTAGGGATGATGTTACAGCCCGAAGTAGTGAGAGGAGATTTATCTAACACTGATTGGCGCTTTTTTGTTGCTGTCCAAAGAAATTCTGTTTTGGATGGATTTAATCTTAATTTGTTTGAAGACATCCATTTTGTAATGGCGGCAATGCATTTGACAGTAATTTCTTTTAATTTGTCTTTCTCATTCGGTGCACAATAGAAGTAGATTTGCTGATCCAGCATAGCAATGGGAAAGAAGTCCGAATGATTCTATTATTTTGATAACATCGTTGATGAACAAAATAAAAAGTAGGGGTCCCAGCACCGAAACCTGGGGGACTCCAGAAGTAAGGGTTACAAAAGGAGAGTTTTTACCACCCGCTTGTACAGATTGGGTTCGGCCACAGAGGTAGGATTTAATCCACTGAATGATTTCGCCACCCAGTCCAAAAGTCTTTTCCAGTCTGTCGATCAATATATTATGATCGATGGTGTAAAATGCTGCACTCAAATCTAATAATGATAGCAAAGCTAGCTTACCTGACTCGTTTGCAAGCATCAAATCTGACAACACGTGCAATAATCCAGTCTCTGTAGAATGGTGCTTCCTATACGCTGACTGGTATTTTGAAAGCAGTTCATTTTTCGACAGATGGGCGGTAATCTGCCTGATCACAATTTTTTCAAGGACTTTTGAAATAAATGGAAGATTTGACACGGGGCGATAATTACCCAAATCTTCAGCATCTAGTTGTGGCTTTTTTAGAATCGGTGAAACAAGGGCCTCTTTGAGCAGTAGTGGCACCTCGCCTAAGTCGAAAGTTTTTTTGTAGAGGAACACTAGGAAGGGCACTACATGTTTAAGACATTTTTTGAGGAGCCACGTTGGAATCGGGTCTAATCCACATTGTTTATTTAGAGAACTAGACACAATTTTTGTGACTTCTGCCGATGTAGTGTGTCTGAACTTTATCAGAGATTCACCGTTGTAGGTGGTGAATGGAGGTGGAGGTGCTGACGCTGTCGTGGCTCGGATGTTTTGGATCTTTTCTAGGAAAAAGTCTGAAAAATCTTTCAGACTTAGCGCAGCTGTAGTTGAATTTTCTGACTCACCCATGACAGTTTTGAGCGAGTTCCAAAGTCGTTGTGGGTCAGAATCTTCACCCTCAATCTTCGATGTCCAGTACTCCGATCTTTTTCTCCGAATTTCGTCCCTATATTCATTTTGCGCATTAACCCAAGCCTCCCTTTGACTGGTTAACTTTCCGCACCTGAAAATCCACTCAAGTCGGCGCATGGTCCTCTTCTTTTCGCGGCATTCTGTATCAAACCAGGAATCCGATTTGTGAACAGCGCAGGTTTTGGTAGAAAAGGGTGCGTATTTGTTTATGATGGCGGTTAAGGTACCATTATAAACTTCTCCTAGCAAAGTCGTGTTTGATAAGGATGGATGACTTCAGGCTTTCCTTGAACAGGTCAAAGTCAAACTTTCGCCACGCTCTGGTGGTCTTCGTTTTGTAGACTGGTTTGGGAGGGTTGAACTCTACCTCCGTAAGCACGAGTCTATGGTCCGAGAGTGCCACGTCTATGACTTCCGTTATGAGGGGTGGATCATCCAGAGTATTCATCGTATTCGTTCAGAGTAACATCACCCAGAGTATTCAAGTTGCACAGAGCGGAGTCTTTCCCCCTTGCAAAGGGATCGACAGGCTGTGTTTTCTCCCCCTTCCCTCCCCACCTCTCCGCAGATCGTGATCAACCACCCACCGTCTGCTTATCCCGTCACATCCATCTGACACACTAATCTTAAAATGATGAATGAAAGAATAATACTGTATATAAGTATAAAGGTTTATTGGAATATATAAATTGGCCACCAAATAATTAGTGGAGAGTGTTTGTAAAATAATAATAATGACTGATAACTCAGGGACTGAGTCATAATAATATTTCTGATACACGATACGATTCTAAAAATGCCAAAACTCACTAACGAGATTTAAAGTTTTTTACAATCGTATTGTGATGAAGGATGTCTGTGGAACGCTAGTGTTCCATCCTATGCGTAATTCAGCATTACAAAACAGTTATGCCGAATTAATGACAAACGGCATAATAATGATCACTAAACACATTCAAAATAAAATTTAAAAGCAACTTATTGTTAAGAGTTGTCAAAAACTGAGAAATCAACCAGGTCCGGAGCAGGTGCCAAAGAGGAATATAAGCCTAAAATAAACTGGTACGTAAGCTGTTCATTTTCCCAACGGACGGACGCGGGAATTGCGGTTACCGTAGTCACTACAATGCTACCGTATTAATTGTTTTTGTATTTAATTCGTACAACTCCATTTAATTTTTTTTTATATTTAATGTAAATCAAATTCGGTCTGCGAACTGAGTCTAATTTCGGACTGCGAACGGCAGTTCAAAAATGGACTTAAACGCCGAAACAGCTGTCACAATAATAAAAACTAAAAATACTTGCAGAACTTAATAATAACATTATTAAATTTGATTTACATTAAATTTAAAAAAAAACAATGCTACTGGTTTAAAATTTTCTAGCATCGTGTAAACCGCTCTAGTTTGTGCCAGTCAGGTTAAAAGGCTAGGATCATGTCAGGACAGGACGCCGACAAACTGACTTGCTATCCTGGATTGTTATACTAGCCTCGTGCGCACCGGGTATTAGTCTAATGAGCAAAATAAATCATTGTTTACAATATTCTTTATTAAAGACAGGTACATAGAACTATAAACAGAAGATATTATATTATAATTTACATATTCATCGGAAAGGCACATCATGTTATGTATTAAAATTAAATAGGAATGGAATATATCTTGTAGTTAATAAAAAAGTCATTCTAATATTTAAATAAATTACTTTAAAATTAAAAACATTATAGTACTATGCCGTCGCTGTTCTGACTCAACATCACCTCTAAACAAACATATTTTCTGAGCAGAACCTAAGTAGAACATGTAATTGCAATCTTTGGAGCACAGACGTCAGGTGAGAATGCTGTCCTTGTTTTACCGGTATTTTAATGGAAGATGCTCTGAGGAACTAGCATCATTGATCCCTTCGGCACCGGTGCATAGTCAGGAAACACGCCAAAAGCGTGCCCAACATTTACACACAGTCGACATTTGTCATATGAGAACGGGTCGCTTTTACCACTCGTTCCTGTGTTCAACAGCTCGGTTGTGGAACGATCTGCTGGCCACTGTGTTTCCTCCATCCTACAACATGGGTCTCTTCAAGACCCAAGTTCACTCCTTCCTATCCTCTAAAAGACTCTCCACACAGCATCCCCAAAGATGATATAGGCCTTGAAGGAAATTATTTCCTTCAGGGTTTCCTGTGTGGAGTTACCGTAATTTTTTTTTATTGATTATAAAGAAAAGAATTACTTAAAAATAATTTTACTCCTTGCAAGCCGGGATTTTCGGCCGAGAAACTGAAGCATTTTCTGTGTTTGCCGCACCGTGTGCCAGCTGAGTCTAATTTTGTAATTACTAAATTTTTTTTTGTAAAATGATGTTTATGTATTTATATATATATATATACATCAAAAGTGTTTCACCAGAAATCATATATTTAGACAATTTTTTTTATGTCTGTCCCATGTTAAAAAAAAGATATTTTTGAAGTTTTAGTATATTTCTTACAAAGTTAAATAAGTTCCCGACACAATAAAAAAGTAAAAATACGAGGTTTTCCTGTAAATAAGTACAGTAATATTAATAAATTAATTAAAAATTACTTTGTAATCACCACTTTATACACAGATATCAACATGTTTCGAAAGCAATGCTGAATATATAGAATACTATTTAATATACAGTATGTTCCTGATGACGAAAGCATCGCTTTCGAAACTTGTTGATATGTATATATTAATAAAGTGGTGATTACAAAGTAATTTTTAATTTATTTATTAATAATGACGCCGCAAAGTGAATAGCAATTTTTCTAGAAATTACAGTAATATGACTTTGAAAACCAGAAATATTTTTCGCAGTGACAGGATATAATTTAATTTGTCAGTTGTTGCGCGCACGTGTGACAAACGAGAAGCTAGAATAATTTAAATGTGAATAATAATTTTAATAATTTAAAATAATTTAATTTTAATTTAAAATTATCCATTTTCGAATCGAAAGAAATTTATTTGAGTATTGTACAAACATATTTAAGACTCAAAATCCCTCAATAATGTAACCATTCCGAATCGACTCCGTGCGCGTTGGCGCCCCACAGAATAAATTAAGGAAAATAGACGGTTTATTCGATGTCTTACGAAAACATGATTTTGATACAAGTAGATACGAGGTTGGGTCAGAACAGTGACGATGTGTTATCCATATTATGCAACAGTAGATTGAACAAGATTATTAATAACAAGGTGAAACAAATTTCTCGAAAAGATTTATTGCAGTTGCCTCAAAAACAGAAAACATTATGTATGCGTATTTCAATTACAACAGAATATTCTAACATAATTTATCACAGGTTCCACCAAATGACACAATTAAATGATCATAAAAAAATTCTTTAATCTTATCAGCATGAGAAGTTATTGTACCGTAAGTGGCACATTTTCAATCCTATTAATTCTAAGTATTGCTGAGTGTTAATAACGGATATATACTGTGAAACTTCACGGATATATATTATAAACTTTAATACAATGTAACATGCAAATTTAAATATGTATGCAACAGTAACTAATTTTTATTCTAAAACTTTTTTTTTTTTTAACTAAGGTTTTTTTTTATTAGCAGAGGCAGGTCTATAACACCTATACCTTTTAACCCCTTGAAGTATGGTGGTATCAATAAAAACGCACCTTTTTTATCTTTTGCTGCATGGTGGGATGTCATTTATACCACTTCGAAAAATTAAAACCACTTGAAGCACAGCGGTTTAAATTATGTCCCGCCCACTCCAACGGCTTACTATATCGGTCAATAAATGGTACATACGTACTTTTCGAAGTTTTCGAAATTCTGTGCAACACAAGCATTTTTTTGTTTCAAATCTTGTGCCTCAAAGGGTTTTAACATAACATTAACTATTATTGCAAAATTATTAAATGGTTGCAAATAATGAATGAGATTAAAATATATTTCTAAATGTCACCCACCACATTCACAGTCAGACGCTACAACTCTGTTCAAATTATTAAATGGTTGCAAATAATAAAAGAGATTAAAATATATTTCTAAATGTCACCCACCACATTCACAATCAGATGCTACAACTCTATGTTCAAATTATTAAATGGTTGCAAATAATGAATGAGATTAAAATATATTTCTAAATGTCACCCACCACATTCACAATCAGATGCTACAACTCTATGTTCAAATTATTAAATGGTTGCAAATAATGAATGAGATTAAAATATATTTCTAAATGTCACCCACCACATTCACAGTCAGACGCTACAACTCTGTTCAAATTATTTTATTAATATTGTATTATATTATTGTTTATTTAGCAAATCTAGGGGCAACGCTCTACCTCGACATGACCTAGAATGGACTGAAGTTACTCTCTGAATGTGTTAATATTGTATTATATTATTGTTTATTTAGCAAATCTAGGGGCAACGCCCTAGCTCGACATGACCTAGAATGCACTGAAGTTACTCTCTGAATGTGTTAATATTGTATTATATTATTGTTTATTTAGCAAATCTAGGGGCAACGCTCTAGCTCGACATGACCTAGAATGCACTGAAGTTACTCTCTGAATGTGTTAATATTGTATTATATTATTGTTTATTTAACAAATCTAGGGGCAACGCTCTAGCTCGACATGCCCTAGAATGCACTGAGGGTACTCTCTGAATGTGTTAATAATCTATTATATTATTGTTTATTTAGCAAATCTAGGGGCAACGCCCTAGCTCGACATGACCTAGAATACACTGAAGGTACTCTCTGAATGTGTTAATATTGTATTATATTATTGTTTATTTAGCAAATCTAGGGGCAACGCTCTAGCTCGACATGACCTAGAATGCACTGAAGGTACTCTTTGAATGTGTTAATATTGTATTATATTATTGTTTATTTAGCAAATCTAGGGGCAACGCTCTAGCTCGACATGACCTAGAATGCACTGAAGGTACTCTTTGAATGTGTTAATATTGTATTATATTATTGTTTATTTAGCAAATCTAGGGGCAACGCTCTAGCTCGACATGACCTAGAATGGACTGAAGGTACTCTTTGAATGTGTTAATATTCTATTATATTATTGTTTATTTAGCAAATCTAGGGGCAACGCTCTAGCTCGACATGACCTAGAATGCACTGAAGGTACTCTCTGAATGTGTTAATATTGCATTATTTGTTTTCAAAGCTTGAAACACAAACTTCTACAAAATATTTATGCGTACCTCACACGAAATTCTATAAGGTTTATAAATAAATGTGTGTTATTTTCCAGAATTTACTAACAATATTTTTATTGGTAATCCCTATAAACCTATATTCTACCTACTTCGGTTAAAGTAAATTCCATACATTTAGTCTGTAACAGCCATATTTCTATTGCAAAATTGGAAGAGCTTTACTGTTTATTAATTATGTGCAAATAATCCATGCCTATATATGCTATGTATCCATTCTTCTATATGAAAATATACGCACACCCGTTATTCTATACTCGTATACATCGGGAATGCAGTGCAAGGGTTAATAATAGTTAAAATAGTTCATTCGGTTTCAACTTAAATATATTTAACAGGTAATGTAAAAGAAATATCTGTAAATAACAATAAAATAAAGCCTTTCACCCCTCAACCAATTGCCACGGTGAAATATACAGAAAAACAATTATCTGTACACCTCTGGAAGACACCTTATTCAATAATAAACCGACCATCTTCTGTGCATTAGTCACTACTCTGGGCCTACCAATTATAATCACAATGTTCTTTAGAAAGATATGCTCAACTAGTCCACGAGTTAACCCGTTCGCTGCCGATCCCACCCGTAGGCGCTATGTTGCCTTGGTAGTAGCTGCCGCCATGTTGTGATCTTTCGTTTCTTGATTAAATGATTTATTGGAAAAAACATTATAATAGCCAAAATTCAATCACTATGCCAACTCGTCCACGGGCGCAATTTTTCTCATGAAATGAAAAATATGTAAACTGTATTCACATAAAATTTAATTTGTATTGCTTAGAAAACGTAAAAACTTATATACAGTATGAGACTTGCAGCGAATGTGTTAATTCCGTAAAAGCATAAGACATAACATGAGCAAGTATTATATACAGTATGAGACTTGCAGCGAATGTGTTAATTCCGTAAAAGCATAAGACATAACATGAGCAAGAATTTCCAACAATGGAATATTACATATTTACAAGAATGATAAAGTACTATGTTAAAACAGCATTTGCATCGTGGCTAATGCAATAATTTGCATTGAAAAAATGCTGGTTCTATTCTCGATTCAATCTCTACAAAGATACGACACAATAATAACATGTACTTAATATCCTAGTCATGTCACAGTAGTTGTTTCCGATAGAAAGTATTTTCTTTGATGAAAGTAACACACTTTCTTGTTCCTTGTTGGAGTCCCTCTGAGCGCGCAATGCTCTCGCTCGGTGCCTGGTTCTCTCAGCCCAGAAGCACCTTCTTCATCATGAATCCTCTTGCCACGGGGTCGTGCTCGCGGCTCTCCCAGGAGCCGGTGATGCAGCGGGAACTGCAGAGGTACTGCAGCAGCGGGAGGCGGTACTTGCCGCAAAAGTCCACAAACTTTATGTGCTCCACGCGACTATCGAAGAATACACCTGGAAAGACATTCATGTTGAGTTACAGTGTAGGCAAAATTGAACAAATAAGTGTATTATACATCCACTGAACTAAATTGAAGAATGTCAAAATTATTTAATATGCAAATCTGTAGCTAAAAGCATGTTCTTGTAATAACTGTTGTGTAATGCGTTTGCTACCTTTGCACTTGGGATTGACGCAGCAGTGAGCCTGCTCCAGGTACTCGAGCAGCGAGTGCGGGATATCCCCAGGCTGCAGTCCCAGATGATGGAGCTTCACGGTGCGCGCGGCCAGCTCCAGCAGCGAGGGCGGCTGCAGCGTGATGTCGCGTACGAAGCGCACCACCAGCGGATTATCTCGCAGGCTCAGCTAACAAACAAAGAGCAATAGGCTAGTTAAAGGTTAAGATGGGAGAAGATCTTCTCATCTGAATCTTAGCATAGAGGATTAAAATCTCGAGAAGTTAACATCTCTGAAGTTGGGCGTACTGTACAGAGCCCGCAGACACTATAATTAATAGAATACAACTGCTAACCCTTTATATATCGCAAGTCCACCATACTGTTGTTTGGGACCTACCTCTGCTTTGGAGTCTAAAGATACCAGGAAAAACTGCTAGTGTGACAGAAGAAGTTTGCATCGAAACGAAACGGCAGATGGTTAAGACCTTGATAATAAAGGATCTACTCTCCGGATGTCTAAGTTTAGATAGATGGAGACCTAATAATTAAGAAGAACTTGATAAGTTTGGAATCAGCCAACCATTTTTACCATCACGGACATTTTGCCAGGGGAATTATGGAGGGGGAAAAAATCCTTGCATTCCAAATCAAAATTAATTTGGAAACGCCAATGATAATCACCTTTAGTCAAATTTAAACATATTACACTATAACCATTACGTAGGAAAACTTTACAGTGTAATAATCATTAAAATAACAGTCAATTTACTCAGAAATTAATAAGAGCATTGGTAATAATGAAAATATTTTACGAGTTTCATTATAAGCATCTATATAGTAATCAATAGTAAGTGGCTTTACCACAGTTTGATAATGCCTTAGGAAGGCGAAACAGCTGTCATATGTAATAATAATTACCCAGCAGAACTATTTTCTTTATAAACAAACTTTTTAAAACTGAATAATAATAGTTATTATAAAATTTTAAAAACTAAATAAAAATGGAGTTCTACAAATGAAACTTGAATACAATAAATAAAAGTTTCACAAGAGATTGTTAAAATTTGATGACGATGGTGATCACAAGCTAGTAAGAAAATATTTCATTTCGAGGGGGTTGTGGAAGGAACTAAGAGTGACACTAATTAATAAATTGTGAAATAATCTCACCTCCGTCAGGCATTTGAGTGTGATAATCTCAGTGGGCAGAGTCCTCAGTCGGTTGTTGTGCAGTCGGAGACACTTGAGGTGGTTCAGCTTGCCTATGCTGGCCGGCAGCTGCTCTATCAGGTTCTCGCTGAGCACCAGCATCTGCAGGCTCTTTAACTTCCCCACGGAGTCCGGGATGTCCACGATGCGGTTACCGGCTAACATCAAGATCTGCAAACTAAAGACGTTAAAACCTTAGACATTGCGTTATGAAAGATATTCAATATTTATTTTATTTTTATTTATTACATATATATGAACATTTGTTATCGGCTGACGCGTTGCCCATCTCACTAGGTGTGAAACGCCTGTATTGAGATGGCAATTTACAGGGCGGTTGTTCAGCTAGGATATTTAGATCAGTGTTCCCCATACCGGTCCGTGGATCAAATGGTACCGGGCCTGCTTAAAAATTTGCCAACAAACCAGGCGAACCTAGCATGCCTGCGAAAGAAGAAGATCAACTGCTGGATATTGCAAATGACGGCAGCCTTAAAACTACGTTCGAGACAACAACTCTGCCGGTGTTCTGGATTAAAGTCATGGCGGAATACCATGAGAATGCCACCACAGCACTTAAATCCCTATGACCATTTCCGACATCCATCTGTGTGAAGCAGGGTCTTCTGCAATGACAGCAACCAACAGAATAAACTGGACATAAGCAACACACTTCGGGTGTCATTATCTCCTATTACCCCCAGATGAAACCATCTCGTTGCAAAGAAACAAGCTCAGGGTTCTAATTGATTTAGTGTTCTAGTAAGTTAAAATCTTAAATCTCTTCATATTACTTTTTCCGTACTACTCTATTTTATTTTGAAGGCATGTTTAAACACGATTCAATTAAAATTATTAAATAAAAACAATCTAAAACATTAACATTCAATGTGTCCCAAACCAAGCAGGCCGTAGTAAAATTATCAAACGTTGACCGGTCCGCGGCGACAATAAGGTTGGGGACCACTGATTTAGATGACAAATAGATTAATTAAAGTATACTAATTTAAAGGTATAAAAGAATATAGAAGCCGACAGGTTTATTGGAGGTGATCAATGATCTTATTTTTAAAGCAACTTTTGTTTTGCGAATTTCTGATGTCACTAGATACAGGTAGGGAATTGAATTTAAAACTTCTTTGTCCATAAGAGGTTTTAAAAACTGGAATATTGAAAGATTTTACATGTGATTGTCTTGGGTATTCCATTTAAGAATATCATCTACGTGTATACCAAGATAAAATGAATTTTTTGATTAAAAAACTTTTGTAACTTTTTACCACTTATTTATTTTCGACTTAAGAACTTACTTGAAAAGTAAAGTACATGCTATTTGAATTGTATACATGGGCAGATTCATTCGCGTAGGGAATCGATTCAGTCTGACTCACCTAGTTCTAGCAAATTGGGCTAGTATTGGAAAAGACATTTAAGAATTGATAAACTAAAGTTCTTAAAAACTTAAGACAAGATTTTTGTGCATAGCGCAAAGGGTAACAATTATTATTTTTATAAACAATAATTATTAATCAAAACACTCATCCAAATTGAAAAAACCTTCCGAGCAAAGATAAATGTCGCCGGCAGGACTCGAACCCGCACCCTTCTAATGTCCGGTCAGATGCTCTACCGTTGAGCTACGTCGGCTTATCGCAAACCCGCCAAGTTAATCAATATATACTAGTGTTCCATTCAATAATTTGGGCGGGTTTGCGATAAGCTGACGTAGCTCAACGGTAGAGCATCTGACCGGACATTAGAAGGGTGCGGGTTCGAGTCCTGCCGGCGACATTTATCTTTGCTCGGAAGGTTTTTTCAATTTGGATGAGTGTTTTAGATTAATAATTATTGCTTATAAAAATAATAATTGTTACCCTTTGCGTTTTGCACAAAAATCTTGTCTTAAGTTTTTAAGAACTTTAGTTTATCAATTAATAAATATTTGACAAGTCAAAAGCAATTTTCACCAATAAAATGTAGACATAATTTGTCTCGACGCCAACTATTTGAGGGATTTAGCCGTTACAAGCCTTTCTCATACTAATAAAGTTGTTGTTTACAGGTGAAATATAATAAAAACGTAATTATTGAATGAAACACTAGTATATATTGATTAACTTGGCGGGTTTGCGATAAGCCGACGTAGCTCAACGGTAGAGCATCTGACCGGACATCAGAAGGGCGCAGGTTCGAGTCCTGTCGGCGACATTTATCTTTGCTCGGAAAGGTTTTTTTTTTCAATTTGATGAGTGTTTCAGGCTTATAATTATTGTTTATAAAAATAATTGTTACCCTTTGCGCTATGCACAAAAATCTTGTCTTAAGTTTTTAAGAACTTTAGTTTATCAATTAATAAATATTTGACAAGTCAAAGCAATTTTCACTAATAAAATGTAGACATAATTTGTCTCGACGCCATCTATTTGAGGGATTTAGCCGTTACAAGCCTTTCTCATACTAATAAAGTTGGTTGTTTACAGGTGAAAATATAATTAAAACAGTAATTATTGAATGAAACACTAGTATATATTGATTAACTTGCCGGGTTTGCGATAAGCCGACGTAGCTCAACGGTAGAGCATCTGACCGGACATTAGAAGGGTGTGGGTTTGAGTCCTGCCGGCGACATTTATCTTTGCTCGGAAGGTTTTTTCAATTTGGATGAGTGTTTTAGATTAATAATTATTGTTTATAAAAATAATAATTGTTACATTTAACAACTTATTTCAAAAGGAAAAGTACATGCTATTTGAATTGTATACATGGGCAGATTCATTCGCGTAGGGAATCGATTCAGTCTGACTCCCCTAGTTCTAGCAAATTGGGCTGGTATTGGAAAAGACATATTTAAGAACTTACTTCAAAAGGAAAAGTACATGCTATTTGAATTGTATACATGGGCAGATTCATTCGCGTAGGGAATCGATTCAGTTTGACTCACCTAGTCCTAGCAAATTATGCTGGTATTGATTGGAAAAGACATATTTAAAAATAAAATAAACACGAAATAACAATCTTCCTCAACTAGATAATAAATAACATGAAAAATGTATATCCCCACCAATGTAGTAAATAATGGTTTCCTTTTCAAAGACAATATTACAAGCCGAACAAAGATGCACCGTATCGTATAATTCAGAAATTCCCACCCGACTAATAAAACTGACGGCTCGGCCACACTGGGCGAATGGAGCCACAGCGATTGAGGAATGAATTACCAACTTTTGACTAGTGTCTCGCAGTGACTTGACTAACCTACGGCCTGCAGACCTAGCACGGACGGACTTGATATCGACGGACCGACTTCGACATCACAACTGAATATGGAATACATTCCTTGATTCCTTGAAAGCGAATGTGTGATGCTCGGAATTATTGACTGGCTGACTAGAGGGATTTGCCGCTAAGGACTAGTGCGGACGATGACGTATGGATTTTTATGGATTGCGGTGCGGGATTCTAAATGTTAGATGGAGTCCTGCACACTGCACAATATCTCCGGCAACTTTGTGATGACGCTCATAGTATCCGTGCCGTAATTATGGTATCTAAAATCGCGAAAAATCAATTCCTTTAATAACCTATGTTTCATAATTTAAAACAAAAATAAATAAAATACTTCTCATCCATACTAGATATTTACTGAACCTTTAATTTTTAAAAAATTTCATTCAGTTTGGATGGGTATTTTGGTCTCAAATCCAAAAATAAGTTTTGTATGAAACAGGCCCCGTAGCTGTTCCCCTTACATCAATAGGCAAACAACAACAAAAACTTAAGTAGAATCTGCCTTACTTATTCACATACATATTGCACGTAATATTATAATAATGATTAATGATTAATTAATGTTAAAAACTGATATAAATAATATCTCAGTAAAAAGAATCATTACTGGAAATGAGACCTTAAGAAACAGACACTATTCAACGTCTCATGTCAGCCAGCGGGTGAAAAAGCTTGCTCAGCCTCTACACTTGTTGGCAATAAGGTCATCAAATAATTGTAGGCCTCTTACTCTATGTCACTTCCGTAGGCCGACATTTCCTTCTTAAATAGTTTTTCAAAATACTCGACATCTGGCATCTTCTTTATTTCTTTTGTACAGTTTTTCTTATCTTTCTGTAATTTAATTTCTAATTCTTCTTTAAGGCGATCCACTTCCTAAAATTCGAACGAAATCACGCACTCCTTATGCAGGTGGCGAAAAGGTTGAAATTCCCGCTTCACATCGGCCGCATGTTTCGATTTACACAAAAAAAAACATTACCAAAATAAGTATTTTATTTTATTTTGTAAAGCTCATATTCTAAAAAAACTACTAATACATCGGAAAAGGGGTTCGTAAGTAGGAGATTTTGCACTTTAAACAATTTTTTTCTAGGCTTAAGACTCACCAAAAAAATGTCCATTTAAACTAAAGGCCAAGGTGTGTTCTACTTGCAATATTTAATTAAATCATCTATGTTATTTCTAGGCCATCCAATTTTCAAACCAAAAACACATGATTTTGCATTACTTCCCATTGCATCGTCTTAAATGACAGATTAGTAGATTATTGCAAATTGTTATCAGATTCAGATTCTTCTTCTCCAGATTTGTTGTTTTCCTCAATATTATAAACTGTTGTCATAGAGTGTAATATTATTACTTTTGTAAGTAAATCCGGCAAATCCCGCAGCGATAAGTGCGGGATCCTACATTGCGGGATTACAATCCCTACTCAGAATGCAAATTCCATTACAAAGAAATACAGAAGTTTATCATTTGCAGACGGTGACTTGCACAATTAGTAGCTGATTCAGATATAATAATTTGCTAAATAAAATGTTTTTTTTTTGTTCACCTCAAACTAATTACATCAATATGGTATGTAACTGTTCCGAATGTACATAGTGGATACTAACGACGACTGAATATTGAGTATATTTATCTCCCATCGATTCTACTTCATCCGCGTAGTGTAAAACTAAATAATGAATTTGGGTGTTTAAGTTTGAATTAAAAATTACTTTCTTTTTTCACATCTCAGGTACGTTATAAGATTATAATAACGACTGGGAAAAGTTAATTTAAAAAGATTATCATTTAATTTCGGTCTTAAATTTGATTAAAGAATTTAATATGTGTAGCAATTATCACTTTAAAATGTAAAGAATATTTCAGAATTGGCTGAAATGTAGTTTAAAACTCCTTTGGAAAGAAATATCGTGTAACACTCGTCTTACGTGTGAAAAGTCAAGGCTGAAGACTGTCAACCAATCTCGCACACATTTGATTGGCCCAGTTGAATGTTGAATAAAGCAAAGATCGAGTGCGGGTCGGGTCGAGAGGTCTTGAGATGGAGATAACGACCTCTGGAGAGATGCCATTATTTTTAATGATTTTTGCAGTGACGGTGCAATTACATGTAGCATTTAATTATCTATCAGCAGAGTTAACAATACAAACAATGCTTCTTGTTTGGTAGAAGGGACTGATTACACACATACAAATACACACATTACATATTTGGTTTCTATGTGGCAATGCATTATTGAAGCTAGCAGTCCACATGGAGCGCTGATACCAACCCTGATGTATGGCACTGAGCCATGGAACTAGCAGAGGAAGAATGAAAGTAGACTGAATGCTGTAGAAATGAGATCTCTAAGGCGAATGTGTCATAAAACCATCTATGAATGTGTGAAAAATTTTTGGATTCATAAAGAATGCAAGGCTGATGTAAGCGTAATGAGTAAGATTAAGAAAGGGACGCTTAGATGGTTTGGGCATGTAGAGCGAATAAATGAAGAAAATAGTGTAAGAAGAATATATGACGCGAATGTGAATGGAAGAAGCCGGGGATGTCCGAGGAAGAGATGGCACGATCAAGTGAATTAAATACTTGAGTCGGGCCAAGTTAAAAGTCGGAATAACAGAAGAGAACATATGAGACGTTGTATGAATGTGAATGAAGCAAGATGTGTATGTCAAGATCGAGTTGTTTGGCGGTCCCTCCTCTCTGCCTACCCCTGCGGCGAAACGACGCGATGGTTTCTTAGTTAGGTATCCATTGAAAACAAAGGCATTTTCTCAAAACCTTATTACATTAACTTCTAGTCGCCGAGATTGCCCATCGGATACGCAAGTTTTTTATTCGTTGAATGCCGGCGTGTCCGATGAACAACATAAAAACATACTTTCTTTTTGTATATACGTAAAATATAAGTAGCTAATCTGGGAAAACTGCTTATGATAGATACATAATTTTTTTATAAATATCTAAACACATTATCTGGTAAGACGGTACAATTTACAAAAACATCATTTTGCAAAAAAACAAGTTATTACTAAAATACTCGAAACGGTGCAACGGCGGGCCGCATGCTAAATTTTACCCTCGGCACACTACGGAAATATTATGCCACGGGAGCACGGCATTTCAAAGGTTGTTCGAACATCCACTTGTGTTTTGAAATATTTTCATATTTGCACAAACTATCTAATGTCACCTCCAAGGCTATACTTAATCATAACTTCTTTTTCTCAAACCTGATTATTTTTATCTACATTTGCACTATGTAAAAATTAAATGCTACATAATTTTATTCCCGCTGTAAATGTAAGTTGGTTGGGAGATTTTATCTCCAGAAAATAAGCCCACCTTCACCACAAATGCGTACTTAAATATGTTGTACATAAAGTTTTCATAAATCAATCTAAAGTAAGAAGATTATAAAAAAATCTGATACGGTAAAAATGATAAGAAATTGGGACGATCTTGGCTAGACTTGAATGTAATCGAGAAATTATTAAAAAAGATGACAGAAACAATGAATTGCTTTTTCAATCGACACACTCAACTAATTATGGGTACCATTCTCCACTGTCCAAAATGTCTAAACTTGTTAACTAAGTCAGGGCCTTGAAATTTTTGGTACCGGTCTAAATGATTTTTGTCAGACTTTACGAAATTAAATGTCTGAAATTGGGGACTCTACCAAAACCTTGTTCAGGCTTTGACTTGAATTTTCTCTCAAATGTATATCTTTGTTTATTTCTAATTTTGAAACTGGCAATTCATGGTGGAATTGAAATTTCATATTTAAAATGAATTTTTTTTTATTAAAAAACTTCTGTAACTTTTTTCCACTTATTTATTTTCGACCAGACCGGTTTCACCCTATCATGCACATCGTCAGACTGGCACAATTAAAACTAAATCTATGGTATAAATAGCATCGATGTCAGGAGTGAGTCCCCCTGCTTTCCAATATTGTTTTTATTTTTATGAATTGAAATGTTGTTTTATTGCTGACGGTACTGTTTACTGTTATGTTTTTAAAAAGGACTTTCGGGTTGGTTTATTACCCTGTGGAAGACAGATTACATTGTGTTTGTTTACTGAATCTATGGGGGTTTTTTTAAATTATATAAAGTCATTCGTGTCAGCTTTTATTTGAACAGATGGTTATTTCTGCTTTGGTTTTTCCCCTGTGATTTCCGTCTTGTTTGCTAAAATGAATTTTATAGCAGTTTTTGTCCTGTAGTTACATGAACTACTGGTAATGGTAACCGGGTACATTTTAATGGGTCTTTAAAATATTTTATTATGTTATAATAGGTACACATCAGGGTAATATCCTTCTTAAAGTTCGCCTTGGATGTCTGCTACAAAATTCCCAGTTAATATTTCAAGTCATAAATATAGCGCTGTTTTTGTGAAAAATCACTTTAAAGGCGCTAGATTTAATTTTAATTGTGCTAGTCTGACGATGCCCGTGATACGATGAAACCGGTCCGGTCGAAAATAAATAAGTGGAAAAAAGTTAAAGGTTTTTTAATTTTAAAAAATCTTTTTGTTGTTGTATATCTTTGTCCTATTTTTGTCATTGCTTCATTTATGTATTATGTATGTGATGTTATTTTTTGTGTAGTTCTTGTTTGTTTCATTTCGTGTTATGTACGCGTATTTAGTATAATTGGACAATGGACCTTCAATAAAAACATAAAATATAAATACGATACAATCACATTTTGTTTATGCATCAAGCAAGTCAAGTACAAGGATAATTAATATATGAGTATACAGTGTATACACGCTGCACTTTAACAAATTACTGTAGAATCTTTATCTTGCACTAATAGTTAAACATTCAGACAAAAATCAGGTTATTTAAAAATAGACATAAATATGTACTGGGTTTCGTTTATCTGCCACGAGTCGGCTCTAATAGAGACCATTACGCCAATAACCAGCCACAGTCAATTCATAGCAATCAAAATACAACACGGTTCCACACTTTATCTTTCACACATTCACTCCTCGTTAGAGTTATACTTTATAGTAGGTGACTAACTAGCGGTTGATTCCCAGTTGCCAGATATCTCGTTGATTATTGATGTTCAATTCAATGTTGTAACATTATTTCGTACACTGGTTCATACCTTGATCTCATGACCCTATATAAAGTGTGCAATAACATTATGGACTGTCCTACCTTACTCCCCCACTAATAAACTTCAAAATACCACCCAGAACAACTAGGTTTAACGACTTATTCCACATTAGCCGGACGCGCACAAATGCTGGTGTCAGGGATCCAATCAGAAGAATGTGCCAGTTATTCAATCAAAAACAAACTTTGATGGATTCTGACATATTCTTTGATACATACAGTACTTTTAAGAGAAAATTGAAAGCTGTCTTCATATAAAAATATTAAACAAACAAACTTCAACGAACAGTGTTTAGACATTGTGAACTTTTATATTATTTCTTTGTATAACAATATTTTTAAATTTAATCATTATTTTTTCCCTTTACATTCTTGTAAATATTATTTGTAAAGTTTATTTACCTTCTGTTACTTTATTTAGACAATGTGCAATGTGCTCTTTCATTTTTTTCTGTGTAGCACAATCTTAAATTCCTTAACTTGTCTAAATATTATTTTAAAGGTTTATTTATCTGTATCATATTAATCAGTGATAAATAGTTAGGATGCAGGCGAGTTCTCCAGATATTGTATATTGTTTTGATATGACTGTCTGTATAAAAGTGATTAAAGTAAGAAAATACTAAATCCTACATTAATCAATTTTTGTTTATGTTTATAAGTTGTCTATTCTTACATTATTGTGTTCTATGTTTATGATTTGTCTATACTTGACATTATTATTTTTTAGTATTCTATAGATTCCTGATGAAGAAAGCATCGCTTTCGAAGCATGTTGATAAAGTGGTGAATACAAAGTAATTTTTTAATTAGTTTATTAATAATGACGCCACAGAGTGAATACCAATCTTTTGAAGAAATTATATTAAAATTTCTTCGAAAGATGTGTCACTATTAATAATGACGCCACATATAGTAAATTGTTTATCCTGATGAGGGAAGCTTTGCTTCTGAAAAAAGTAGATATTTATATATTTAAAACAGTGGTTTAAACAAAGTAATTGTTAATACATACTAAAATGTTTCAGAGTCTGAATGAGGAAGGTGAAGAATTGCACAATACCACGCAATTATATAATATTACCAGTATTTTGGAACGGCCTGTGCGGCGGCTTAAAAGGTCATTATGACAAAAAGCTGAATAAGGAGGTATGAATGAAGAGACTTTTAAAATCAAGTCATATAATCATCATCATAATTAAATTCTCTTTCCTTTGTCTGATAATAATCTGACTATAGAAAGTCCCGTATAACGTGGCATAAACTAAGCCCTCCGCTTCAGGGAGTTAAAGAATTATCCATATACATAGTTGAAAGAAATCTCGGATTTATAATTGGTACCTTTTTACTATGCATACAGTATTGAACTTGGTTTGTAAAACTGCCAGCTGAGCGTTCTACCTACCGGGCTCTCAACCAATTCAAGGCAAACATTAATAACAACAAATTGGCACAACCCTAGTCAACAACATGGCTGCCTGTCAGTGGCGATGTTACTAAAACACATGAGAGACAAATAATAATATTATATAGTGTACAGTCGGGCAGATAGTGACACTTATCAGAACCCCACAGAGGGGTCAAATCCATCAAGTGGATCAAGCCCAGTGGAGCGAGCAACAGCATACGCAGTTTATACCAAAACTACATACATTCATTCTCTTAAATGTATTTCTATTAAACCAGTAACTCTGCCATAGGTGACTTAGCAGGGGTACCCGGGTTCATGGGGCGAGGTATGTCCAGGTCTTGGTGGCAGACGCGTCTCCCCCACCAACTGCGTGGCATGCCGGATCGGGAGGTCCTCGACCTCTCCAGCCGGACTCTCTCAACCCATCGTCTTGCACCGTAGTGAGAGGGATGGATTCATACGTCTGTCACTCCTGGACACACTGACCCCCAGATTTATTTTCCTTCCCAAAACTTTCTCTAATTCCTTTCCTTAAAAAATCCTCCGCACAGCATCCCCAAAGATAACATAGGCCCAGAGGGAAACAATTTTCTGCAGGGCCTCCTGTGTTGTGTTAATATTTTTAAAAAGTAACTGGTACACTTAACCCGCCATCGGTCGCGAGCCGACGATCCCCATACAAAATACCAGAATTTTTAGTTCGGAGTCATAAAATATCTTTAAAGTGAAAGTTACATGTTTGCACGGGGAAGCTCGCCAAGCGTTTCATGAATTACGGATGATAGATAGATAATAACACGTACAGACACACAAATTAACTATAATCATAATACGCATAATGTTAACATTTGCACTAGTGTTGTCATTTTTTTTTTCTTGGAAAATCAGGGTTTCAATATAATTTTCTTTTTTTTCGATAAATGCGATTTTGTAACAAAAAAGTGTTACAAATATAAATTTGCACACCACTTTGAGAAACACTGTAGCTATAAATCAATTGTTAAATATAGAGTTTCCTTAATCAGGTGCAGAACTTCAAATAAGTACCAAAAATTATATTTTCATTGACAATATGCATAAAGTATAATTAAAAGTTACAAAAGCATATGTTCCGGTCTCGCACAAAACAAAAATATTCTGTCACTGTTTCTGGTATTTTTGTTGTTATGGTAAAGTTATAAAGAGTTAAAACATACTAATACTGACGTGGGATGCTTCAATATACAACAAGTGCTTACCTCTTCAGTCTCCAAATATCTTTGGGGACATTGGTGATATTATTGGCTCCGAGGAATAAATATTTGAGGGAAGAGAGTTCGAGCAGCTGTTCGGGAAAGGAGGTCAACATGTTCCCGCTGAGGTTCAGCTCCTTTAGGGTCCCCGAGGGGTGGTGGAAGGACTTGGGCAGAGATTCGTTCGTCAGGCAGTTGTGCTTGAGTGTGAGAGAAGCGAGCGGACAGGTTCGGAGAATGTCGGGCAGAGATGTCAATCTATTATTGCTTATATCCAACACCTTCAGATTTATAAACCTAGCTACACTGTCGGGGACGGAAGACATTCTGTTGCCGGAGAGGAGCATGATCTCATACTGGTCCGAAGATTTCTTCTCTCCAGAAGCGCACTCTTCTATGGTGCTCTCAATCGCCACTCTTCCCAGCATCTGTCCCGTCAGATCTAGGGTCTTCTGTTCCCTCGCATCGCTATCACAGCTGTCTGAAGTGTAGCATTCCATGTTTACGAAGTTTGAGACCACTGTTGGTTTGTGTAGCACTACTGAGACTCGCGGCACTACTGCGTCAGTGCGTGTTCGGTTGACGGTCCTCTGTCGACTGCCTCACTGCCTGATACCGAATAACATGGCCGAAAGAAGACTGATTATCACCAGTTGAGTCGTAGGCCAAAGGAGATAATAAACCACACTGAGTGAATACAAATATATATATTAAAAAATATAATCACGCCTGTCATAAACTGACATTTGTAAAAATGACCAACCACACGGCGCCCATTCAATTTGACAGTTTGTTTGCATTAAATGCCTCGTTTCGATGTTCACACCGGTTGATAGTGCTCTCTCTCTCTCTCTGCGTATAGTTCTGACATACTTCACATAGGAAATGTTTTTTTTTAATTCTTTTGTAATGGTTTATTTTTTGTGAATAATTTCACCGTTTCACGGACATAATATTATCTGCACTTGCAAAAGAAATGAAAGTTCTTTGCGATGTAGGTAACAGGACATTGCTTCTTTTTATTCTACACGTCTTGTTAGAATAGATAATTTATATTTGATCATTGAAGAAGATGATATAGCCTTTTGTAATCACCTAAAATAATTGACCGAATTCACCGAAATATTTAGATTTAAAATGTGCATTTTAAATAATAGGAATTCCCAGATTAGACCGGCCATAAAATGAATTTAGTACAAAGGCTAGCCGAACCTATTGTTAGGAAAAATCGTAACTAAAATAATATAATCTTAACTGCTATTTTGGGAAATTCCGCAATTCCTTTGTGATTTTATGGAACGGCAATAATCCCCTCAAAGGAATTGAGCCGCTGATGGAACGACCGCTGAACAATACAGGTAGACAGAAGGACAGTGGGCTCTAGGAGACAGTCGATTGCCAGAGTCCGCTCAGGACGGAGAGTCGGTTGCAGTAGTCCGCCCAGGACACACAGCCAAGTGAAACCTTCCGCCCAGGAAGGTTCCTATTCTCGCTCCTTGGAGAGGCCGCCCAGGTCCTCTACGCTCTACGAATTCTACGCTTCCATCCCAGAAGGAAGTAACTGATCTTCGCCCTTCGGAGATCAACATCGGAGACCGCCCACACCTCTGATTATCGCCGCGTTGCACCTACTCCCGATCCGGAGGTACACGAATACGTAGTGCGAACTCGAGGACTCTACATACAACGCAGCCACTGGATCCTGGACATCCATCACCAAAAAAGGAAGTGCCTGACTCTAATGATAATTCCTCCCACATTGCCTAAGCCAGTGAACCTCTAATTTTAAGTACAAAGACTTTAACAGTAGAATTAAGTAATTACCTAAACCAGTGAACCTCTAGTTTTAAGTACAAAGACTTTAACAGTAGAATTAAGTAATTCGGTATCTAGTTTTATTGAATTGTCTAATTAAGTTTTACTCTAGTTTTAAGACTAAACCCACGTATATAAAAATAAAATTACTTGTAACTACCTAAGATCGCATTTCTATTCCTCCCTTTTTGCGTTATTCCTAGAATAATACCTACTGCCCGACGCACCGTCATATCAAAGATAATATTAACACATCCCAAATGAACCACGAAATCGAAAAAACAACAGAAAATAAAAAAATAAAAAGATTTCAGTCGCATCTGGGACTCGAACCCAGGACCTCTACCTATCCGGGGTAACCGCTAAACCAACTTAGCTAATGAGACCAGTTCAATTTACGCCATCTACACCGATATCATACTTCAAGTTCAAGACTTGTTAATATTATCCTCCATTTTTAAATCCCATATTATTGGCTGCTATCCTTCTATGCTATCCAGATGCGACTGAAATCTTTTTATTTTCTGTTGTTTTTTCGGAGGATAGAAGGATAGCGACACCAATTCCATCATCATCGGAGACTTTAATGCAAATCCTGACTCACTCTTCGGAATAGAACTGAAATCTTTCTATCAAGAATATGAGTATGTATGTGCCGATACCGAATTATTACCAGAAGACTCCTATACATATATAAGTGATGCGCATCACACCACCAGGTGGCTTGACCACTGTCTAGTGACGAAAAATATCTTCAAGCAGGTTCTAGATATGAAAATATACTACGACGTGGACTGGACTGATCATCGGCCTCTCGAGCTGATCCTACAGACGGACAGAATACCAACAACCGAAATATATACATGTATGAAAACCGACCCAGCAAAATGGAATCCTAAAAATGCACGCGATATCCAAAGGTATAATATAAATTCACAAGTATTTCTACAAAAAATACAACAAGATTTTATATGGTACGAGAGAAGTGGCAACCCTGCGTGTGCGAACATTAATGCTCTATACACACATATAGTGGACGCACTTCGAAATGCTGCGATTTCAGCATTTAGCAGTCGTAAACATAATTCACCACAATACAAACAAATAATAATAATAATAATAATAATCGAACCATTTCTATAGCGCCGCATTTGTGAAAAATCACCTCAGGGGCTCTGCGAATATGCGGATAGAACGATTTTGTTGCACAAAAATATGAAGAATGTAGACATGCAATGATGATTTGGATTGAGAATGGCAGACCTCACGCAGGCCCCATCGCGGAACAAAGAAAGTTAAAGCGTGCAGCATTCAAACTAGCCCTGAAAAAATGTCATAAAGAATCACAACAAATTCAGATGGACAAAATAGCTAGAGATTTAGATAATCGTCACTTCAAACAGTTTTAAAATAAGTCGAATAAATAATGCAATATATGGTGTAAAATTCCAAGCAACATAAATGGAGAAACAAACTCTAAATCAATCGCAAACATTTTCGCAGAACATTTCTCAACCTCTACTCCGACCTCTCCGATCTCCTCAAGTGAATCACCATCTAGTCATTTCACAAATGTAGACAGCAGCATCTCAATCACAGTAGACATGATTAACACCGCCATGAGATACATGAAAACTGGGAAGTCAGCAGGCCATAACGGAATGAGTTTTGAACATGTTAAACACGCAGGAGGACCAATTTTACAGCTGCTGGCGAGGCTATTTACTGATATTTTGAAGAATGGATACTTACCAAATAATATGACAAGAACTATAATAACACCCATTCTCAAATCTAAATCGTCGGACTCAACCGCCCAGGACAGCTATATACCGATCTCAATTGCTACTGCCGTCGCAAGATTATTCGAACGTTTACTACTGGATCGAGTCGGACCCAGCATGGAAACTAATGACAACCAAATGGGTTTCAAAAAGCAGGCCTCTACCGATGCAGCCATATTTACAGTGAAAAGAACACTAGAATACTATAGAAATAAGAAAACCACCTCATACGCATGTTTCCTTGACCCGAGTAAGGCCTTCGACAGGGTTTCTCAGCCGTTGTTATGGGCTAAACTCAGGGATAGAGGCATATCATCGGAGGTGATACACATCCTCGACTTGTGGCACAGACAGCAGGAAAACCTAGCAAGGTGGAAAGATGGTCTTTCCGAACCTTTCTTCCTAAAGAGCGGCGTCAGACAGGGTCGATGCATGTCCCCGATATTGTTCAACCTTTACATGGACGAACTAACTGAAAGGCTAAACAATGCAAGGGTAGGCTGCCACATCGGAGGACAGTGTCTGAACAACATCAGTTATGCGGACGACATGGTATTAATGGCACCGTCTATAAGAGGGCTGCGCATTCTCCTGAAGATCTGTGAAGAGTTTGCTGAAGAAACAAACATGTCTTATAACCCCTATAAAACAGCTCTGTTGGTCATAAGATATAGACAAGGCCCGACTAGTATTCCTGCAGCTACCCTGAACGATGTGATCCTGAAGGTGACTGAAGAAACCAAATACCTAGGACACATAATCACCAGTACTCTGATGGATAATGATGACATTGGTAGGCAAAGACGAGCTCTCAGCGTAAAATCGAATATGCTCAATAGAAGATTTCGCCTTTGCAGTACCGCTGTGAAAAGGACTCTCTTCCTTGCCTTCTGCGCAACGTTGTACACCTGCAAACTCTGGTCAAACTACAAAAAGAGAAAAGACTATGGAAAGACTTTGTGTACAGTATGATAACGCCTTCCGCACAATGTTTGGCCTCCCCAGATACTGCAGCGCTTCCAGTATGTTTACGGAGGGGCGAGTTTCCGGTTTTGCAGCCCTTATAAAATCCAGGGTGGCTGGAATGAGGGAAAGAATAAACAGCTCCAGGAATATCCTCATCATGGAGGCCCGCCTCAGTCCAGCCTCCAGCATCGACGTATACTGGAGAAATATATTGTCCCCTCATAATATAAATGCCGCAGCACCTTAAAGGATTTATTTTCGTATACTTATTTAGTTAAATTCTTTTTTTTTTTTATCTTTTTTATTTATTTTAATTTTTGTTTTATTTGTGATGTATCACCATAATAATAATCGGATTATTTTTATAGCGCCGCTTTTGTGAAAAATCACCTCAAGGGCGCTGTACAAATATTACTTCCTATTCTTATATTACGTCTATTCTAAGATATTTTTATTTTTTTACATTTATTTTCTCTTTTTGGACAGGCTATCATTACACATTATTTATAGATCATATAAAGAGATGCAGTTAAATTATCAAAACTAAATTTAATGTTAAATTGGAAAAAAAGAAGCTAACTGTATTTATTCCTTACGATATATTGCAAGACACTAATACAAATGATAGAGTGATTGTTTCCATTATATTCAAGAATGTATTTAAGCTAAGACAATGAATTATTATCCATATTTTTTAGGATAAATAACACAGAATACTCTTAAAAGGGGGGAGCGGCGGGGGAGGATGGTGGCCAGGGGGACTGATCCATAGGGCCCTCAAAATCTTCTTTGTCTTGGTGATGCGCCTGGGCGGCGTGACGGGACGGTTGGTGTTGGTCTGCACGTACGCTAGGTGGCGCTTGTCGGCCGGCTTCAGGATCTGGAAGGAGCACTTCATCATTGCTCCTGCATTATCGAATTCCCCGCAGTAGTTGGGCGCGGAGTAGTGGGTGACCAGTTGCTTCTTGGCAAAGAACTCATACCCGTCCTCTACCACCTGATGCACCTGACAGATCAGGTCAAAGTCGTGCTTGTTGAGGAACTTGGCCACTATCTCAATGGCGAAGGTGATTTACTTTAAATTTTTAAAAAACGTATGGAAAATTTTATTTTGAAAAGGTCAAGCCCATATTAGATTTGTTTAATAACTCCTTTGGAGTTGTGGTTGAAAAGGTGCAAGTAGAAGATCTAGAGCTAATTGGGTAAATATTTCCAGCTGGGACTCCGTAGAAAAACTCATAATAAGGATCTCCAGTGCATTTTTTTTTTTTATCAAGTGACATTTCAACTTAAATACCAGTATATTTAGTTTTTTTTTTCTAAGGTTAGTTTTAATAGTTAAAATAATTTTTAAAATTTCAATTTTTCAAAGCTCACCAAAACGCTTCAAATCTATGGCCGGTCGATTTTGATCAGTTTTGAGGTTAGAATTTCAAATGTCAAAACAAAGATGAGCTTTACCGTACATAATTTTATATTCTATTCATAGTAAACCATAAGTAAACATAAGTAATAAAATTATGTACCTTTTTAGAAACTTTAACTCAAAGAATAATAATAGTATTGAGCATTAATATTATCATATTTATTTTTATTTATATTTATTTTTATTTTTATATTGAACAACAATTATAAAGCTTAAAGTCACCCAAATTAAGTTAAAATTTCTCCAAAACTAAAAAAATACATATTAAAAAAATAAAACAAAAGTGAAAAATAACCTTTTTCATACAAATCCAACAGCAGAATGTGCACGTGATGTCAGACGTTCCAAATGCAATGGTACCAATATAAGGTGTTTTGGTGAGATGGTTTTTTATTCACTTTTAAATAACGATTTATAAATTCTACGTATAATTATATATAATAAAAGTTATATATTCAGAATCGGCGTTTGTTGATCTATATGAATACATATTTTTAAAGCCATTATATTTTTCACTGGTGTTCCTTATTGAAAAAAAAAAAAAACTATACGGAAATACAAAAAAATGCACTTCATTTTTTACTTCCTTCAAATAAAAACGCGTAAATATTGAGGGAGAGTTGACGCTGCCATGTTAAGTTTTTATAATATGACATTAGACAATAGTTGCATATAAAATGCCAACTGTAAATATTAAATATTCTAAATATGTTGTTAGGTTCTTAGTTTGGATTTTTTAATAAAGAAAATACCCAAACTAAGAACCTATTTATTTATTGATACGGAGACGGAGATGGTTTGCATAGCTCCCGTGAGCACTCACTCATTGTGCTATCTCCCATTTTACCTTATTCCTTTGACCGTATCGGCTATCTCTCTTGGTTCCACAATATGTCTTCCCAGGTAGCTGAGCCTTCTTCCCATCAAGGTGGGACATTGGCACTATAGATAAATACTTCCCGCATCTATTGGTGTTTTCCACTCCCAAAAGCTGCATGTGTCTCCTGAGGTGACAATCTCCTCCAGTTCCCGCAGTGAGTTTCTGTCCATATTGAGTTGTTGCCTGGTTTGTCTGGAGTTAGGTCCGCTTATGAGTACTTTGGGTTGTCCCATTCGGGTGCCCTCGGCGTAAGAATTTTTCACCTTACTAATATGTTAGGTCTGCTTATGAGTACTTTGGGTTGTCCCATTCGGGTGCCCCCGGCGTAAGAATTTTTCACCTTACTAATATGTTAGGTCTGCTTATGAGTACTTTGGGTTGTCTCATTCGGGTGCCCCCGGCGTAAGAATTATTCACCTTACTAATATGTTAGGTCTGCTTATGAGTACTTTGGGTTGTCTCATTCGGGTGCCCCTGGCGTAAGAATTTTTCAACTTACTAATATGTAAGCATTATAAATATCATTGTTGTATTATATTAAATAAAAAAATACAGTTTTCATAAACGGATTGGTTTTTATACAATTGTATCTCATTTGATGCATTATTCATAAACAAATATGCAGAAAATAAGTAATACCGGCAAACTAAGATCAGAAATCTGAATTAAAATTTTAGGGTAGTAAAATTCTGCTTTGAGAGGTGGGAAAGAGGGATGGGGTGGTTTTTAGAAATCTTGTGTAGAGAGTGACCTTCCTTTTGCTTTGCAGGTAAAGTGTGCAAAATTGAGAATGTTGTCCTCTCCGACGACCAAGGTAACGCGGAGGGGACCTGCGTAATCTATGCCTGTGTGACAAAGGCCTTTGCTTCTATCAAACGGTATGAAGGTGAATCTGCCATCTTCGGCGTAGGATGCGACGAATTTGAGCAGAATCACAGCCTTCTCAGCAATCATAAGATTATTGACTGTTCCAGAAGAAGGTGATATTATTTTTATGAATCGGAGGACATGTACGACAATCCTTAAAAGTTTATCCCATGCGGATATACGCTGAGCCAATTCACTCTGGATCGTTTGTTCACACTGAACTCTTGCAGTGAGCATATTAGTTTTGTGCTTAGGCATTTCACCAGTATTAGAGGGGTGAAAAGATTTCACTGGTTTTTTTCCGTTTTGAAGGTGTGCTGCGAATCCATAGTGGACCGCTCCACCATAGATCATGTGAAACGAGCTGTGAGGGTAGCATGCCACGAGAAAGACAGTCACTCAGGTTTTCGCTCCCGGAGACATGATAAAAGTTCTCAGGGGACAAATTCTCCTGACATCGAGTCACGCGATTACTAACAAACACCGACCAACGATGCGGTGAGAAATATATCCATGAAAGCGCAATAGTAGAGTCCGAAAACGAGTATATTCCTGTAATAGGAAGACGCGCACAATAAGCATCTTTAACAATCCGTATTAATTTGGACACCAAGACTAGACACGAGATACTAGAGCCCAATTTTATAACACCGATTTAAATAATATTATAAAAATGTCAATATCATAAAAAATATCAAAATTATAAAAGTACCAATATTATAAAAATATCAATATTATAAAAATATAAATATAATAAAAATATCAACATTATAAAAACATTAATATTACAAAAATTTAATATCAGAAATATCAAAGCATCGGCAAGTATTAAATAAATTGAGAAAAAAAATTTAAAAAATATATACATATATACATAAAACAGCAGTACAGGTTGGTTACAATGAGGATAGACTTAATATAATAGTAACAGTAAATACACCAGATATCTAGGAGCTATACAACCAAGGAGATCGTCATATTTGTTACCATCAATACACAAGGTTACTTTCCAAAAGCCAACACTTTAACATCAGTGAGAATTTCTTCATAGGGCAATTGTTTTTAAATTCGTACGGCAATTTGTTAAATATAAATGGTACAATGTATTCAAGGGTTCGTTGACCATATTTATTTTGAAATATTGGCACTATCATTCCTATATTTTGTGTGAAACGTGTATTGTGTACATGATCCACCACTGCCTTATACGGACTTTCAGATATATGTTGCAGTAGAATTTTTTGCCACAAAAGACCACGAACAGGTAATACATTAATTGATTTGTACATGATATCAATGTCCCGCCTTTGCTTAAAAACTGTTTTACTTGCTAGCAATTTTACCATGGCATTTTGAATCAGCTGTAAATGTTTTATGTTGGTCTTACAGGAGTGTCCCCAAGAAGTTATACCATACCTTATAGTCGATTTTGCTAGAGACAAATAAATTAGTTTCACAGTTTTTATAGGCACATATAATTTTACCTTATGGAGTCTTCCTACAATGGCTCGAAGTCGCTTAATCGACAGTGAAGCCCACCGTGCTGCGGTGAGAATCCGGAAGATTCTCCAGTAAAATTTGCAAATTGCTAATCCATTTTACCAGATCAAAAGCCCCCGACTTGAACAACGAGATTAGTTCTTCGGAGAGACGGATAGCGCTGGGCTCATCTGCAATAGAATAGACCAGGTCGTCCATGTACATCTTGGACTCTGCTACATTAGCAGCATCCGGGAAATGTGGTCTCATATCATTTGCCAACTGGCGAACAGTCCGTGTTGCCAAGTATGGACTTGCCTTTAGTCCGAAAGGGACTCGATTAAATTCAAAAGTTCTTATTAAATCATCATTCGAGAATCGAAACAAGATCCTCAGATATCTACGATGTCTACATTTGTTTTAGATCCAGTCATAGCGATGGAAAAAAAACGAAAGTCAAGCAATGGCAGAAGTAAATCGGCCTGAAGGTTGAGACAGTATGAAGGATGTCATTTGACAGCCCTGTATGTGTTTTCGCACTAGCATCTAGCACAATCCGAGGCATCAGTTTGTCAGGGCGAGTGATGGCATGATGTAGGATGTAATATCCATCACCTGTAATCAGGCTCTGCGACTTCTGACAGGTAATTTTTCTAAATAATATTCACTGATGACTTTATTATAATTCTCATGTAAATCAGGGGAATGTTTGAATTTCCGCTTCAAAGCCATAAATCTACGCTGGGCAGTCATCCGAGAATTACTAATTTCCTTCGGGTCTTTACAGAAAGGCAAGGCAACAGAATACCTCCCTTCGTCAGCGCAAGCAATACTAGCAGCAAACAAATTCTCACATTCCATTACCTCTGGACTTAGGAATTGCATATTAGATATTTCTTCTACCTCCCAAAACCTTTGTATTAAATCATTGGGTGCGAGGGCGGAAAATGATGTACTTGATTTCAGAACCTGGTTAGCGTAGTCACCCATTAAAACAAAACCAAACGCCTTCGATTCGGCTGGCGTTAGGTGGATTAGTCCCGGATTCAACCCATCGAATAATTACTCTCTTCCCATTTTTGGGTTTCGCATAAATTTGAGCGGTTGATAATAAAATTACAGATTTGATTTTCACTTGTGCACTCAGCGATACTGAAAAGTCACGGTCACTGTAGTCAGCAGGCGGTTAATGGGTTAACAGGCCGTTACTGGGAGGAACTTGGGAATTATTCAAGGTGAGTTATTAGTTTTAATATCATAAATATTTTCCTCATCGAAATGTAAGAACGTATACCAACAATGATTTGATACTTCACGAATCGGACCTACGGAGAACTTTTTCAAACCTTTGAACTGCAGCGCGAGATCTCATTATTTCTAATTGAATGATCTACATCTTCAAGCTTTGATGTTACGAATAATTTCACTCAAGGTAGTTGTCATAGGCCGAGTGTATATCATTCTTATTATATGGGTAGGTTAGGTCGGTCTCGTAGAATTTACCAAAAAATTATTTAAATCTATAACATATTCTTCCAATTATTATAATTAACTATGCTAAAATTATATCCGACTTCAGAAAATTTGGACCAAAAAATGGTGTGGCGTGTTAACAGGCCGTTACTGGGAGGAACTTGGGAATTATTCAAGTGAGTATTAGTTTTAATATCATTATTTTCCTCATCGAAATGTAAGAACGTATACAACAATGATTTGACTTCAAATCGGACCTACGGAGAACTCAAACCTTTGAACTGAGCGCGAGCATCAATTGAATGATCTGTTTTGTTACAATAATTACAAGGTTTCATAGGCCGAGTTATTCATTCATTATATGGGTAGGTAGGTCGGTCGAGAATTTACCAAAAAATTATTTAAATCTATAACTTTCCCAATTATTATAATTAACTATGCTAAAATTATATCCGACTTCAGAAAGGACCAAAAAATGGTGTGGCGTGTAAATAGCCACATCACCTATGTGAGCTTTATACCCTGATAAAAAAACAATAATGAAGAATGAAGATTCTCTCTCTGGAGCAACTGCAATAACTGCCCCAAATCCAATGAAATCACCACTAACCTGAATCAGCGATCTCATCTGCTAGTCCAGAAGATCCACTATAAATTCACAGCGCAGATAATATTCGAGAGAGCAAACTCTTCCTTCCATTACATGAATACTAATTATCTTCCAAAAAAATTATCACCGCCCGTTGTCAGCACGAAAAAGGGCACGTCACTGCCCTCTGTTGTGCATTCAGAGAACACTAACTGTATTAGGGCGAATTCCAAGGCACAGAGGCTGAAATCATCTTCATCACTTACCAAAGAAAAAATATCTAATGAAATGTTGTTGATGTAAAACATAGAAATATTAATAAATATTATTCTAATCTACATAAATCAATAATATGGTGCTCAACCAAAGTGTTTTTTCCCAACTGAAGTAACAATCTAGTCTCCTTTTGTGGAAGCAATCTTCCCAACAAGCCCTCCATTGATATGCTTGGTGTAACTCTTTAAGTGACCAGCTCAGGTATGGGGGCTCCATCGAAGCCAGAGTAAAATTAGCTTCTCAGGAGCTGGGCATACTGTACAGATCCCGCAAATACTGCAGATAGTACACAACTGCTGACCCTGTACAAATCGCAAGTGCGCCCCACTCTAGAATTTGGCAGCCACCTCTGGTCGGCAGTCCCAAAATATCTGAAAAAACCCTTGACTCTGTGCAGAAACGGGCGGTCCGTTTGATAGGTTCGCCTATCTTAACAAACGGACTGCTATCTTTGGAGCACAGACGTCATGTGGGAATGCTGTCCTTGTTTTAGCGGTATTTTAATGGAAGATGCTCTGAGGAACTAGCGTCATTGATCTCTTCGGCACTGGTGCATAGTCGGGAAACACGCCAAACGCGTACCCAACATTTGACATTTGTCACATGAAAACGGGTTGATTCTACGACTCGTTCTTGTGTTCAACAGCTCGGCTGTAGAATGATCTGCCGGCCTGTGTTTCCTCCCTCTTACAACATGGATCTCTTCAAGACCCGAGTTCACTCCTTCCTATCCTCTAAAAGACACAGTATCCCCAAAAATGATATAGGCCTTGAGGGAAATTATTTCCCTGAGAGCCTCCTGTGTGAAGTAACTGTAAAAAAAAAAAATCTGAAAATATTTAACGCAAATTGATATATATAAAATGATGACAATCTTCATTATAATTTTACTAAAAGTAATCTACTAAATTTCTATCGTTATCTTAGTGAAGAAAAATATCCGTTCTTTGTGGGCGGTACGTTAAAATGTGCAAGTTTATTCGGGTCAACCTATATATGAGCGAACATTTTCGTTTATGAACAGGCCTAAAACACGAAACCGTTTGAATGACGAAAATCTCTAATCAATTTTACGCTTGTCACCATATATAGCGCAAATAATGTAAACTCGCCAATGTCACAAATCAAATTGAACGTTTTGCTAATAAAAGTATGTAAAAATACATATTGTAACAATTATAATAAATATGTAATAACTATGTTGAACAATAATAACTTTGATCTATGCATGAATGTTGTTTTCTTTGCGAACCAAAAAATCACTTTTTATCAAAAAAGCGGACAATGTTACGAGGTTTAGCAGGAAGTTTCTAAGGTTTTAATGATCTCCAAATGGTTGAGGTAATCAATGACATTACAAACTTATAGACACGTTATTGTCTAACAAAATAAACACGAAATGTTGCACTAGTATAATAGTAAGTCATTTTTTGTGTATTTACAAATGAAATGTTATTCCATGGCTTCTACTGGTGTTTTCCGCGTAATGGAAACACCTTTTCCATAACAAGGAGGGCATTTTGGCACTTCTTTGTGCAATTTGGTTAGAGACAACAGATGAACTCACGCGACGCGTCACAGTTTAATACTAAATCAAAGTACGGCAATTACCGTATCCTTTGCTTGCTACTTTGTGAGCTCTACAAAGTGTTTATTGTTTGTAATGTCATTGGAGGTAATCTGATTCTTGTTGTGTTCCTGTTTTTTTCCTTTGTTAGAAATATTAGATCAGTTTTGAGTTCTGTTATTTATGTATTATACGAAAATAAGTCAAGCCTTAAGCCAAAGTCAAGAATTATTAAATTCTTTTGTCTCGATTAATGCTGTGTCATTGGAATTCTCTGGAGCTCACAGATTACTCCCCACGAAGAAGAGCAAGAGCACAATGACATATATAGGGAAGGCCATGTTCGGTATAGTTAGTAGGGAAAAGGAGGGTGTTTGAATTAAAACAAGTAACAGAAATGTTTTATGATACGTTTTAATTTAATGTGGATTAGCAAATAATTGTCTAATACAATACATAAACTTTAGAAGTAATTCAAATGTAAATATTTCAATTGTTATAAAAGAATGCGCATCGTAAATTTAGTGGTATTGCACTGATTTCATGCACCCGAGCGTCCAATAGAAGTGAAACACAAATGGCCATATAATACCTATTTATACAAAGAATAATAAACCTCGTGTCTCGGCTCGTCTCCGCTGTACAGGTACGGAGTACGAGTACTTGATACGGGTACTTGGTACAGGTACAGGTACAGGTACGGAATACGAGTACTTGATACGGGTACTTGGTACAGGTACAGGTACGGAGTACACGCAGATGACATTACAATCAGGTGATGCATTTATAAACACAGGAAAATATTCCAATTCTACGTGTAAATACATGCCATATCTAATTAATAAAATATCAAACATAAGTCCTTTAACAGAAGAATATTTCAATGAAAAAATAAAACTGTACATTTTAAATGACTACACAATGAGATGAAATAATTAAAATGGCATTTACAAGTTTGGTAGGACAACCGCTGGGAACCTGGGAACCCGGCGGCAGCCTCCGACAATATAAGATGCTTTGCCAAATTAGAAACAACAATGATTACATTTGTACAAGTAACTTAACTAGCACGCGCTTCTTCCACACCTCACCGCACATATTTCACAGCTTCACACAATCAAATCAACCTAGTCCTTTCCACACAAGCTCTGCTGCGGAGACCGAACCTGCCCATAATAATATAAAGTGACTAAAAATAACAAGAATCCGTCCGTGTTTAGTCTATCAAGCAGGGTGAAGTTTCCCTTGGCGAGGCAAACAGCAATAGAAGGACAAAACGCTAGACTGGACCACGGGGTCCGCGTGCTCCGTAACCTAACAACCGACCACTGCAGTACGTTACCTAGTACTTACGGCCTCCACACTCCTCGGCACGCGTGGAGGACAGTGGTAAGGCGGCCTGTTTCCACATCGACATTACATAACATAACATACACGTTACCTCTACTTTCCCTAATTATGCCTTTCGTCCATTCACTCGTACAATTATATATTTACACACACACTGCCGGCGCTGATTTGTTACCTTTACGAGAAAGCCAACTTTGAAGTGGATCAGTCTATCACAGGTGTACAAGTGTAACGTCTCTAGAATGCATCAAACAGCCGACAGTAGTTCCCGGTGGCCTCGTGTTAGTGTTACTTTGTCGGACGTTCAGGCTTCACTGACCGATATCATCTAGTGGAATTAGGACGCCTCAAGCCGAGTGCCCGCTGAGGATAAACAGCCACAGCCACCAGCCAGAGTGTCGGTAAATACATTTGGTCTGTATATACATAATATTATAATTGAATTAAACCCAAACTAATCTGAATTATGTACAATATATTATATAAATTGAGAAAATAAAAGGGGTGACCCCATTAGCTCACAGCTAACTCGGGCAAGGCTAAGAGCAATGAAGTCCTACTGCCCGACTCTACGTTTCTATGTTTTAGTTAGTGTAGCTCCTTAACAGATAGAACACAATTGCGTTCCTAAGATATTGCCATAAATAATTTATATTATTTAATTTTATGAAAAATGCACGTTTGGTAAAGTAATATTTTCAATGTTTGTGAAAGTTTAAAATACAAATGACGCCGGCCGATAAAGCCCGTTAGTATTTTAACACCCGCCTACAAAGTTTGTATAAATTGCAATACAAACGAGCCCTCGTGGACAACGATAAGAGAACTTTAAAATATGTGATGCAAGTATTTGATTGGACTTATGTGACTACGTGTAAGTGTATATATGCTAGTCTACATCTGCACTCGACAGGATATAAGTACACGTCTGAATTGATTCCTATTAAAGACAACCGTCAACATGACGGCCGCTAAACCGGTGGAACATATGTACAGCCCTACTTCTAACATAGGGTGAATTCATTTAATTAATCAACACACCGAGATTAATATTTTAATAAACTTTGTATGGCCAGACTTCAATAAATATCTATATAAATTGTTCAAAAAGACTCATGCTATTAAAATATTTATATTAATAATTATTATAATATTACTCTTTGTAGCGTATCAAGTTTTGGTGTTTTTTTCTATGTTTTTCTTTTAATAGAATAGGGTAAAAAATATGCAACCCAAGCTCACGTCTGAACATCTTATATCTTCCAGAATGCGGCGGTGTCAAAGGAAAATACTCAACAATAATAAGGGTTCTTTACATGTTTAGTGATTTACGTTATTATGCTTCTAACTGGTTCAACTGTTTGCCTGTAATACGAGATATAAGGCTGCCCATACTCCGAAGTGTGATGGTGCCGGAATCATTATGCCGTTCTAAAATCTATTTTACCAAGTGAGCACCGTTGCTGACCCAGTTAATATCAAGCAAGGGATGGTGCCACCGTTGGAAGCAAAACACAAACATTGAATGGGAGAACACAATACATGCACAGAGGAGCTTCATATATTACATAACATTAGTCGGGAGCACATATTACATAACATTAGTCGGGAGCCTAATTATCTGTAACGGACTAAACTGGTTTCCAAGAGAGATTACAAGTACAAGGCGCCTATTTGTATCTTCCGTACTAGCGATGAAAGCGAGGCATCAGCTCTATGCTCTCCTCTCCGACTCTGCGCTCCATTCTTCCCAATTACCTCCGTGCACAATGATCATTACTCATTACCCTTTCTCCCAAATCATAGCCTAACCCCTAATCCACTATGTGTAAGTAGAACATTTCTGTACAGAGGTGACCTAGCGATGTTACCACGCCTCGGGCAGAGGACAGAACACTACAATTACTGCATATTAGGTGTTAGGCTATACTGCATATTCTGCATATAGCCTAACACCTAATCCACTATGTGTAAGTAGAACATTTCTGTACAGAGGTGACCTAGCGATGTTACCACGCCTCGGGCAGAGGACAGAACACTACAATTACTGCATATTCTAGCATGTATGAATTTGTCTCGTGTCAATTTCACCATGTAATAGAATTGGGCACTTCTCGTGATGTCAACACATGTTTTTTTTGTCTTCAAAATTATTACAGCAGAATTGGGCCTTTACGAGAAGCGTTATGGATTAAATTTTGAGATATTAGAAAGGCACAACAATGCGGGAAAGCATAAGCCAATAGTAATTTGATGGATTGATTGATTGAAGATAGTAACATTAGACGGGAATAACTCTCCATACACGAGAGACTTGCAAATACGTACAAATATTCTAATGCCTAATGAACGTGGAAACTTCTAGTTGGAGTGTGTCGTACAATTAGTTGAGAATAAACCATCGTTGATAATAATAAACCTTTAAATAATTAAGGTTACGTTTTTATTGTTGTGAAAATATTTAAAAATGTACAGATAAATAAAATAAGGATAACATATGAAAGATTAGTAAACCTAAAGATCACACGTCACCGACAGTTGCCAAATATGTATATTTTACATAAAATAATAGTAAGATAAAGAAACTTGTCAAGAAATAAAAGGAGAAGCCATTACTTTAGGTTACATAATGCCATATGAAAGCAGTGTTCAACTATTTATTATACAACTCCTACGCTCACCGCACTCTATCACTCTATCCCTAACACATCCAACTATGCATAGTAGAAAGCTTGTCAAGTACATATGCCCTACAGGGGCTGGCTGGCTGCGTGTCGGTGCAACGTTTGGGATATGGATCATACTGCAGTAATGCCAAACAAACAAACAAACTAACTATTCAATCAATTCTCCTAGTCTCCCGTCGCGCCGCTGGTGGCTGGTGGCTGGCGCCGACCACACTCACACGCTACATTGGTCCGCCCGCACAGGCTGGCACTTCTATTCAGATTCATCCACCAATTTAATCACATCACACGCATCTGCCTACGCGGTGTGCGTGGGCGAGGCCTCGGCGGGGGGCGGCGCGGGAGCCGAGCAGGAGGGGGGGGTTGGGGCGGGCTCTGCGGCCCCGGCGCCCTCTGCGACCACTCCACCCTCCACCGCCGCGCCTCCCTCTCCCACCATCCACTCGGGAATTAGGGACCCCTTCAGGCCTGGCTCGCTGGACAGTTCTGTAATGAGAAGAATACGAGACAATACTGTCAGTACAGGATTAGCAGCAGTGGCAGTTCATGGCCTATCTCAGTGGGAGATCAATTGAATATTAATTAAGGGGAAAACAAAAATTACCACAATTCCCCCAGAATATAACTGAAATCAGAGAAATATTGCCTCAAATGAGTGTTATGCATGTTTTTTCCAGCACAAAAAATGCCCTAAATATATGAGAAAATCCTATGCGTGTCTTTTCTATATATTTTTTTCCCATATCTAAAGGAATTTTATCACATCACAACAGCGATTAACTTTTATTACAACCTAGCAATTCATTAAAACGTCTATGGCTAAAGAATATAAATGCCAAAATTACGATTTACATGAGAGATGTTAGTTTATACGTACTTGCCAAAGAAACATCTAGATTTATTAACTTATTTTTAATAAGTGAAACGCTGTAGTATGTTTTGTATGAACTTTTTAATTGGACAGAAAGTTCCATACGTACGTGATTCATAACGCACGTATTGTATTAATTTGGGACCAGCTGTTGGGTAATATCAGCGGACGGATGGAGTTTTAGTGCACTGTTAATAATAATAATAATGCTTTATTCCAGAAGGCACACAGATACAGATATAGTGCAATGCAATACAATTAAATTAATTTGACTGTCTCCCGTCTTCAGAGAGCCATCATAATACTAGTTTGTTTTCTTTTCTTATATTTTTTATGAGAGTTCACTGCACAAACGCTTTTTAAAGAAAATGGACACTTGTCAGTAGTGGGACAGTGGTTAGATGGCTAGTGATGGTTGATTGCACCGGGTACTCACCCTGCTCAGTGAAGTTGAAGAGCGGTGGCAGCTCGTGGCCCGAGGGCAGGCGCGCGTCCCTCTGCCGCAGTTCCGAGAAGAACTTGTGTGCGCACGCCGACAGCGGGGAGATGCGCGCGCGCGGCCGGTACTCCAGCAGCTTCTCGATGAGGCTCAGCGCGTCCGTGGGAGTGCTGGACCGGAACACCTGCAACATCAAACTCCCCAGTCACCACTGTACCATGACACACTCGACCACCATTCCAACCAAACATTATTTCACACAAACTGGAGGTTCACCAAAGATTAGTTCAACAATACTAGCGGGCGTAGTTTCTCAACCAGTGATCCCCCATAATGGTGAAAAAACAATCAATATCATCAACATTAAAAAGACAAAACGGATTTTTAATAATTGCAGAATCTTCTATACTCATTTAAAAAAGAAAAAAACTAAATATTTACATGACAAATTGTCATTTACATACATAATATGTACTTTGTTTAGTGTGAAAATGATAATAAGATTTTGTGAAAAATCCCCTCAAGGGCACTGTATGATGAAGTACAGTATTTTCGTCGACAAACAAATATCGCCCCTCATCACATCAAGATGGCTACGATCTTTGGGAGAAGTTGAATAACTCAATTAAATTCAGAGCATGTTAAAGGATTGACGTTCCGCTCCCTCTTCCAGAGCAGTGGAAATGTTCATTTGTATGGACGCTGCTCTATAAAACTTTGATATAATTTTAATATTTAGCTAATTCTCCCTTAAAATGATATGTGGTAAAAAAGAGCCACGCGGACCCCGGTTGAGAAACACTGCTAGCGGGTATTGTTTTCCATTCAAAATGTTAATTTATGTACAATTTGTAACAATCAATTTGCCTTTTATTATTGGGTCAGAATAGAATTGGGCAATAATCTTCAATAAATAAACATCTAATTGTTTTACGGCCGTTCTTCCCAACCCTACTGAGCAACTGTTGAGCTGAAATTTTACCCCAACACTGTTCAAATGCACAAATACGCTCTTCCCAACGAAATTCTCGATCCAATTTAATTTACGATCAATTTAGGATATCAATTTTTATGGATTAAGTTCCCCTCAGCAGAGGACTAGTTATAAAAAGTGTCAACAGGGTGAACAAAAATGTAAAATGTCATTATTAGTTTATGATCTATTTTATGCAATTCAAATATTGAATGACAAAAATTTATTTCCATTTTCGAATGTCAAAACTTTTTCTTGTATATTTTAAAGAAAACTGAAGAGAACCTAACGTATTTTACTCATTGTAAGCTACGTTTTGCCTTGTTTTTCATGGATGAGAAAAGTCAAAAGTACGAAACAAACATTGTGCTTTGGCGACATTACCAAAAGCCAACCTAACACTTTATTTTCAACGTATTTTACACACACACGTTTGCGAAGTATAAAATGTTGGTTTACGTATTAGTTTTTAAAACAAATGATATGTATTCATAATAAATGCAATATAAACTCATCTATGCTAATTTTACATTAATGGTTTTTACTTTGATGTCACTTTATTGTCTTAAAAGTGGGCTGGTACTATTTTATCATGTATAAAAGTAGGCGGGAACTATTTTATGGTGGGCGGGCACCTCCATAGACAATTTAGGATAAAAAATGCTTGGAAACAGGCAAAAAAAAACGAATGCTCAACAAAACACTTGGCTGATCGGTGCCTCAAATTGATCATTCGAAAAGTTGTAAAGAACGGCCATTATTGTACTATTTTAATTGAATCACTATTACTTCACAAAGGAAACATTGATGGGCTGTGTAATTTTTGGGTAACAGTAAGAATTATGTATTATACATTCTGGTTTCATGATAATTCCGGTACCAAATGATACTACTTTCCAATATTGATTTAAAGTTCTTAATTAATACCTTTGAAGAACCTTTTTTGAATTAACAGCGTAACCTACAAATTTAGGATAAAATAGAAATATATGTCAGTTTATGTACCGAATTCTATGTATGTATGTATGTATGTATGTTGTCACGCCTTCATTTCTGTAGGACTGATGGGAGTTAATAATGTTTTGGACCTTTTGTTGCCTCTCACAATTATTTACACGTTTGGGCAGAGCAAGGGTCACGACAGTTAAAACAACGGGAAGCGGCATTAGACATTGTGGGATTAAAACAAGCCACATGGACAAGGCGGACAGACCTATTCCAAATCCAAACCATTTCACAAGCCAGCCAACGCCGACGCCAACGTTCTACTGAGAATGGTTCATCCATCTCTCTTATCTAGACCCGCTTGCTCGGCGACATTACTGCTGGTAAGACAATTATTATTACGATAAAAACCTTAGCTGATCGTAGGGTTAAAAAAGGGTTAAGTTAATGAAATGATTGGACATTGCTATTCTTAAATTCACAGACATTTGGCAACCTTTCTTGGGAGATATGAGAAAAGGGGGACCATTTAACCAAGTTATCTATTATAGGATAGGCATTATACCGATGTAATCTCCGGCGGGACGTAGACCCAAGCCAGTTCAGAGTTGATTGAGCACGTTGCATTGCCAATCGATTGGGGGTTGAATCGGAATTAGAAGAACTGAATGCGTTGTCAAGATGATTGAATGATGCGGGTGGAACAGTGAACAGTGATCAGCAGCAAACTTTACATTGTTTAGGGGGTTTAGAGTCGAGGACAACAGACAAGAAGCCCATTTAAAACATTAGAGACATGCGTGTGAATGTCATAACCAACCAACCACACGGAAAGTCAATAAGCAGATCGTCGTGGTTCACTCCCTTGTGGGCTACCAACCGACACACACACGATACGCCTGACGAGGGCCATGATAGGACAGACAGGAGACTGACTACACTGCGTGCTGTAAGTACGGCAACAGAGAGGATCGAGTCTCCTGCGGACTTACTCTGATGGCGGGGCGGTTGGGACAGCCGCTACTGAACGGGTGGCTCATTTGCTCCAGAGACAACTGTGGATACAACAAACACGGAGTGGCGTCAATATATCGCACGCATCTATCTCTTGCTGAGCCGTGCGCTCTTTGCTCTTTACACATTACACATAGACTGAGAGGGTAACATTATTGCAACTATAATTACAACATGGGGGAGATATACGGTATAACACGGGACAACTAGTGACGGGGGGGGGGGGGGCAGAAACCGTGGAGTGGAGGGAGAGCTAGCTACCGACCTTGTACCAGGGGTGGCTCTTGATCTGCGGGAACTTGAACTCCGTGTAGTTAGGGTTCATCTGGCGGATCTGATCGCGCGTGGGAGTGCCCAGCACCTTGATGATCTCCACCAGCTGGTCTACTCCCGAATCTCCGGGGAAGATGGGCTGCCCCATCAGCAACTCGGCCATCACGCAGCCGGCTGACCACACATCTGTACACAAGTTATAAGGTTCATATGAATAAAACTAGTAACTTAGCATTGTAAGGAGAGACATCTGTTTATGTTATTATTTCAATAGAAAGGGCAAGCTCATTATTCTGTCTACATTAAAAATACACTAAAAATTTGTTAATTTAATTTTAATTGTTGTTAGGTTAGAATCCGAAATAGACATTAACATTATGAGTTAAGCAATCTTCTTCTACATTGCGGCGAATAGTGAGTGAACTTTAATACAAACCACGACTGGCCAAGTTCTCAGGAGTAAGGTGAAGCCCATTTAATAATAATAATAATAATAAGAGTTAATTTCTATAGCGCAGTTTTGTGAAGGTTCACCTCAAGTGCGCTTTACACTAACTAACCTAACCTAATTGTAAAATAACAGATATACTATATAGTATATCTGTTATTATAATATATATACAATATGCAAATTAATACTATGACATACAATATTCATGAGCAGGTATTATAAAATAACAATGTAGAAACTAATGGTGTAAATAATCAAATATGTAGTAGGTACAAATAACAAGAGAAAATTATATGACATTATATACATGGTTTTTCACTGAATACTAATGAAATTAAATAACAAGGAGAGAAAACCGCAACTAAATAAGCTATGGAGGATTGAAAGAAAAAGAAAAAAGAAAAAGAAAGAAAAAAATGTCCTGAAAATTATGTTTCTACGTACATGAATTTAGGTTTTATGTCGGATAGGATTTTTTGAATAATTTTGTTTTCAATACCCGTTTGAACTCTGCTAAATTCTGAATGTTAGCAATATTTGGGGGAAGCTTATTCCAGATGACCGGGCCCGATATACAAAAGCGCGATCATAGTACACGGGTTTATTTGACCGAGAGGGTTCAACTAATCGGTTAGCAGCATTCAAATCTGCTGACCTCAAAAAAAGCTGTCTATCACCTGGGTTTTGTCGGACACAGAGTTCAGATATATAGGCTGGTGCCTTTCCGTGGAGTGCTTTGAAGGTTGTTAAGCAAATCTTGAATTCTATTCTTTCAGGGCATCGAAGCCAATGAAGGCGATCCCTTAGAAGTGGAGTTATATGACAATATTTAGGCTCACTATATATAATTCTCGCCGCAGCATTGAAGACAGACTGGATCCTATTGAGTTGTTTCTGGGGGAGACCAGCATATGCACTATTACAGTAGTCCATACGTGAGACAACAAAAGAATTTATTAGTGTTTTAGCTGCATCAGAGGGAAGGCATCTACTGAAATGCCATTGGATCAAATTATAGGTCAACAGTGTGGTATCAAAGGTCACATTATATCATGTTGGATTAGATATTAAGAACCCATTACATAATTGAAGGACCTAAGGTAGTTATAATAACAGCCGTGTATTGTCAATGAGAATCGATCTCAAGAGGAGTGAGTGCACCGCACCGGGTAGAGAGGTCGGTAAAGTGATTGGCTGACCTATCTTGGTGGTGTAGTCGATGGCCCCGAAAATAAGTTCAGGCGCGCGATAGTAGCGCGAGCAGATGTAGGAGACGTTGGGCTCGCCGCGCACCAGGTGCTTGGCCGAGCCGAAGTCGCACAGCTTCAGCACGCCCGTGCTCTGGTTGATGAGCAGGTTCTGCGGCTTGATGTCTCGGTGGCAGATGCCCAACGAGTGGATGTATGCCAGGCTGCGGAACAGCTGGTACATGAATACCTGTAATCACACAAACACCGTGACACAACACACCAACCATTAAAATAATAATAATAATAGTTAATTCCTATAGCGCAGCATTGTGAAGGTTCACCTCAAGTGCGCTCTACACTGACTAACCTAACCTGATATAGTTAGAAATGAACAGATATATTATTTGGATGCAAATAGAAAAAGACTTATAAAAGAAATATACTCGTACATGAGACTCACTAACATTAGAATATTTTATAAGAATTTAGAACAAACTGAGAGTGTAAATAATCAAATGAAAGTACAATATTTGATGACATTATGTAAATGGTTTTCACTAGACACTGTGGGCATTGAATAACAAGGAAACACGTGGGGAGAAAACCGCTACTAAATAAGTTACCAAGATTCAAAAGAAAAATGTTGTGAATTTTATTTCTACAAACATGAAGTTACATTTTATATAAGAAAGGATATTTAAACAATTTGTTTATAAGACAAGCTTGAACTTGAACTTGAACTCTGCCAAATTCTGAATATTTACAATATTTGGGGGAAGCTTATTCCAGATCACTTATTACAACCATTATTACACTTACATATTTATTGTTAATTGTTACCATATCGATATACACATACGTTAAAACCCACTTAAACCCACATTTTGGAAAACTTGTTTCTTCAGTCCTTAGAAGACTGCGGAAGCAATATACGAGGAAGTTTTTATGAGTGTACTCATAAAAACATCCTCGAAACTATACTCTCCGAAAAAATTAATTAGATTTTACAACTTTTCTTACATACATACATATAGATAAGCAATATGAGGCAATTAAAAATTACTCGCT